>JAHCLQ010000411.1:0-243957 GCA_023678885.1 Pogostemon cablin
TATATATAGAAACGAAGGAAATGTTGATCATATAAAGCGAATGGGCATTAAAATGAAGGAAATATGCATCGAAATAAAGAAAATGTTGATCATAACACGCGAATGAGCATCAAAATGAAGGAATATGCATCGAAATGAAGGAAATGTTGATCAAATAACAAGCGAATGAGAATCAAAATTAAGGAAATATGCTTCGAAATGAAGGAAACATTGATCATAACATGCGAATGAGAATCTAAATGAACAAATTTACATAGAAATGAAGGAAATGTTGATCATAACAAGCGAATGAGCATTTCAAAATGAAGGAAATATGCATCGAAACGAAGAAAATGTTGATCATGACAAGCGAATGAGCATCAAAATGAAGGAAATATGCATCGAAACGAAGGAAATATTGATCGTAATGAGAAAATGAGCATCAAAATGAAGGAAACATGCATCGAAATGAAGTAAATCTTGATCATAACAAGCGAATGAGCATCAAAATGAATGAAATGTGCATCGAAACGAAGGAAATGATGATCATAACAAGAAAATGAGCATCAAAATGAAGGAAATATGCATCGAACCGAAGGAAATATTGATAATAACAAGCGAATGAGGATCAAAATGAAGGAATATATATCGAAACCAAGAAAATGTTGATCATATCAAGCAAATGAGCATCAAAATGAAGAAAATATGCATCGAAGCAAAGGAAATGTTGATAAAAACTAGCAAATGAGGATCAAAATGACGGAATATGTATCGAAATGAAGGAAATGTTGATCATATAAAACGAATGGGCATCAAAATGAAGGAAATATGCATCGAAACGAAGGAAATGTTGATCATAACAAGCGAATGAGCATCAAAATGAAGGAAATATGCATCGAAGCGAAGGAAATGTTGATAATAACAAGCGAATGAAGATCAAAATGATGGAATATGTATCGAAACGAAGGAATTGTTGATCATATAAAGCTAATGGGCATCAAAATGAAGGATATATGCATCGAAATGAAGGAAATGTTGATCATAACATGTGAATGAGCATCAAAATGATGGAATATGCATCGAAACGAAGGAAATGTTGATCATATAACAAGCGAATGAGAATCATAACATGCATATGAACATCAAAATGAAGGAATATACATCGTAATGAAGGAAATGTTGATCAACACATGCAAATGGGAATCAAAATGAAGGAATATGCATCGAAAGGAAGGAAATGTTGATCATAACAAGTGATTGAGCATCAAAATTAAGGGAATATGCATCGAAACGAAGAAAAAATTGATCATAAAAGGCGAATGAGCATCAAAATGAAGGAAATATGCATCGAAACAAAGGAAATGTTGATCATAAATATACAATGAGCATCAAAACGAAGTAATATGCATCGAAACGAAGGAAATGTTGTTCATAACAAGCGAATGAACATTAAAATGAAGGAATATCAATCGAAACGAAGTAAATGTTTGTTATAACAAGCGAATGGGCATCAAAATGAAAGAAATATGTATCGAAATGAAGTAAATATTGATTATAACATGCAAATGAGCATCAAAATGAAGGAATATGCATCGAAACTTGATCATATAACAAGCGAAAGAGCATCAAAATGACAGAATATATATAGAAACGAAGGAAATGTTGATCATATAAAGCGAATGGGCATCAAAATGAAGGAAATATGCATCGAAACGAAGGAAATATTGATCATAACAAGCGAATGAGCATCAAAATGAAGGAAATATACATTGAAGCGAAGGAAATGTTGATAATAACAAGAGAATGAGGATCAAAATGAAGGAAATATGCATCGAAACGAAGAAAATGTTGATCATAACACGCGAATGAGCATCAAAATGAAGGAATATGCATCGAAATGAAGGAAATGTTGATCATATAACAATCGAATGGGAATCAAAATGAAGGAAATATGCTTCGAAATGAAGGAAACATTGATCATAACATGCGAATGAGAATCAAAATGAACGAATTTGCATAGAAACGAAGGAAATGCTGATCATAACAAGCGAATGAGCATCAAAATGAGGGAAATATGCATCGAAACGAAGAAAACGTTGATCATAACAAGCAAATGAGCATTAAAATGAAGGAAATATGCATCGAAACGAAGGAAATGTTAATCGTAATGAGAAAATGAGCATCAATATGAAGGAAACATGCATCGAAATGAAGTAAATGTTGATCATAACAAGCGAATGAGCATCAAAATAAAGGAAATGTGCATCGAAACTAAGGAAATTATGATCATAACAAGAAAATGAGCATCAAAATGAAGGAATATACATCGTAATGAAGGAAATGTTGATCATATAACAAGCAAATGAGAATCATAACATGCATATGAACATCAAAATGAAGGAATATACATCGTAATGAAGGAAATGTTGATCAACACTTGCAAATGGGAATCAAAATGAAGGAATATGCATCGAAAGGAAGGAAATGTTGATCATAACAAGTGATTGAGCATCAAAATTAAGGAAATATGCATCGAAACGAAGGAAAAATTGATCATAAAAGGCGAATGAGCATCAAAATGAAGGAAATATGCATCGAAACTAAGGAAATGTTGATCATAAATAGACAATGAGCATCAAAACGAAGTAATATGCATTGAAACGAAGGAAATGTTGTTCATAACAAGCGAATGAACATTAAAATGAAGGAATATCAATCGAAACGAAGTAAATGTTTGTTATAACAAGCGAATGCGCATCAAAACGAAAGAAATATGTATCGAAATGAAGTAAATATTGATTATAACATGCAAATGAGCATTAAAATGAAGGAATATGCATCGAAACTTGATCAAATAACAAGCGAAAGAGCATCAAAATGACAGAATATATATAGAAACGAAGGAAATGTTGATCATATAAAGCGAATGGGCATCAAAATGAAGGAAATATGCATCGAAACGAAGGAAATATTGATCATAACAAGCGAATGATCATCAAAATGAAGAAAATATACATTGAAGCGAAGGAAATGTTGATAATAAAAAGAGAATGAGGATCAAAATGAAGGAAATATGCATCGAAACGAAGAAAATATTGATCATAACACGCGAATGAGCATCAAAATGAAGGAATATGCATCGAAATGAAGGAAATGTTGATCATATAACAATCGAATGGGAATCAAAATGAAGGAAATATGCTTCGAAATGAAGGAAACATTGATCATAACATGCGAATGAGAATCAAAATGAACGAATTTGCATAGAAACGAAGGAAATGCTGATCATAACAAGCGAATGAGCATCAAAATGAGGGAAATATGCATCGAAACGAAGAAAACGTTGATCATAACAAGCAAATGAGCATCAAAATGAAGGAAATATGCATCGAAACGAAGGAAATGTTAATCGTAATGAGAAAATGAGCATCAATATGAAGGAAACATGCATCGAAATGAAGTAAATGTTGATCATAACAAGCGAATGAGCATCAAAATAAAGGAAATGTGCATCGAAACTAAGGAAATTATGATCATAACAAGAAAATGAGCATCAAAATGAAGGAAATATGCATCGAACCAAAGGAAATATTAATAATAACAAGTGAATGAGCAACAAAATGAAGGAATATGCATCGAAATGAAGGAAATGTTGATCAAATAACAAGCGAATGAGAATCAAAATGAAGGAAATATGCTTCGAAATGAAGGAAACATTGATCATAACATGCGAATGAGAATCTGAATGAACAAATTTACATAGAAATGAAGGAAATGTTGATCATAACAAGCGAATGAGCATTTCAAAATGAAGGAAATATGCATCGAAACGAAGAAAATGTTGATCATGACAAGCGAATGAGCATCAAAATGAAGGAAATATGCATCGAAACGAAGGAAATATTGATCGTAATGAGAAAATGAGCATCAAAATGAAGGAAACATGCATCGAAATGAAGTAAATCTTGATCATAACAAGCGAATGAGCATCAAAATGAATGAAATGTGCATCGAAACGAAGGAAATGATGATCATAACAAGAAAATGAGCATCAAAATGAAGGAAATATGCATCGAACCGAAGGAAATGTTGATAATAACAAGCGAATGAGGATCAAAATGAAGGAATATATATCGAAACCAAGAAAATGTTGATCATATCAAGCAAATGAGCATCAAAATGAAGAAAATATGCATCGAAGCAAAGGAAATGTTGATAAAAACTAGCAAATGAGGATCAAAATGACGGAATATGTATCGAAACGAAGGAAATGTTGATCATATAAAACGAATGGGCATCAAAATGAAGGAAATATGCATCGAAACGAAGGAAATGTTGATCATAACAAGCGAATGAGCATCAAAATGAAGGAAATATGCATCGAAGCGAAGGAAATGTTGATAATAACAAGCGAATGAAGATCAAAATGATGGAATATGTATCGAAACGAAGGAATTGTTGATCATATAAAGCTAATGGGCATCAAAATGAAGGATATATGCATCGAAACGAAGGAAATGTTGATCATAACATGTGAATGAGCATCAAAATGATGGAATATGCATCGAAACGAAGGAAATGTTGATCATATAACAAGCGAATGAGAATCATAACATGCATATGAACATCAAAATGAAGGAATATACATCGTAATGAAGGAAATGTTGATCAACACTTGCAAATGGGAATCAAAATGAAGGAATATGCATCGAAAGGAAGGAAATGTTGATCATAACAAGTGATTGAGCATCAAAATTAAGGGAATATGCATCGAAACGAAGGAAAAATTGATCATAAAAGGCGAATGAGCATCAAAATGAAGGAAATATGCATCGAAACAAAGGAAATGTTTATCATAAATAGACAATGAGCATCAAAACGAAGTAATATGCATCGAAACGAAGGAAATGTTGTTCATAACAAGCGAATGAACATTAAAATGAAGGAATATCAATCGAAACGAAGTAAATGTTTGTTATAACAAGCGAATGGGCATCAAAACGAAAGAAATATGTATCGAAATGAAGTAAATATTGATTATAACATGCAAATGAGCATCAAAATGAAGGAATATGCATCGAAACTTGATCAAATAACAAGCGAAAGAGCATCAAAATGACAGAATATATATAGAAACGAAGGAAATGTTGATCATATAAAGCTAATGGGCATCAAAATGAAGGAAATATGCATCGAAACGAAGGAAATATTGATCATAACAAGCGAATGAGCATCAAAATGAAGGAAATATACATCGAAGTGAAGGAAATGTTGATAATAACAAGAGAATGAGGATCAAAATGAAGGAAATATGCATCGAAACGAAGAAAATGTTGATCATAACACGCGAATGAGCATCAAAATGAAGGAATATGTATCGAAATGAAGGAAATGTTGATCATATAACAATCGAATGATAATCATAATGAAGGAAATATGCTTTGAAATGAAGGAAACATTGATCATAACATGCGAATGAGAATCAAAATGAACAAATTTGCGTAGAAACGAAGGAAATGTTGATCATAACAAGCGAATGAGCATCAAAATGAAGGAAATATGCATCGAAACGAAGAAAACGTTGATCATAACAAGCAAATGAGCATCAAAATGAAGGACATATGCATCGAAACGAAGGAAATGTTAATCGTAATGAGAAAATGAGCATCAATATGAAGGAAACATGCATCAAAATGAAGTAAATGTTGATTATAACAAGCGAATGAGCATCAAAATAAAGGAAATGTGCATCGAAACTAAGGAAATTATGATCATAACAAGAAAATGAGCATCAAAATGAAGGAAATATGCATCGAACCAAAGGAAATATTAATAATAACAAGCGAATGAGCATCAAAATGAAGGAATATGCATCAAAATGAAGGAAATGTTGATCAAATAACAAGCGAATGAGAATCAAAATGAAGGAAATATGCTTCGAAATGAAGGAAAGATTGATCATAACATGCGAATGAGAATCTAAATGAACAAATTTACATAGAAATGAAGGAAATGTTGATCATAACAAGCGAATGAGCATTTCAAAATGAAGGAAATATGCATCGAAACGAAGAAAATGTTGATCATGACAAGCGCATGAGCATCAAAATGAAGGAAATATGCATCGAAACGAAGGAAATATTGATCGTAATGAGAAAATGAGCATCAAAATGAAGGAAACATGCATCGAAATGAAGTAAATCTTGATCATAACAAGCGAATGAGCATCAAAATGAATGAAATGTGCATCGAAACGAAGGAAATGATGATCATAACAAGAAAATGAGCATCAAAATGAAGGAAATATGCATCGAACCGAAGGAAATGTTGATAATAACAAGCGAATGAGGATCAAAATGAAGGAATATATATCGAAACCAAGAAAATGTTGATCATATCAAGCGAATGAGCATCAAAATGAAGGAAATATGCATCGAAGCAAAGGAAATATTGATAATAACTAGGAAATGAATCAAAATGACGGAATATATATCGAAACGAAGGAAATGTTGATCATATAAAATGAATGGGCATCAAAATGAAGGAAACATGCATCGAAACGAAGGAAATGTTGATCATAACAAGCAAATGAGCATAAAAATGAAGGAAATATGCATCGAAGCGAAGGAAATGTTGATAATAACAAGCGAATGAAGATCGAAATGACGGAATATGTATCGAAACGAAGAAAATGTTGATCATATAAAGCGATGGGCATCAAAATGAAGGATATATACATCGAAACGAAGGAAATGTTGATCATAATATGTGAATGAGCATCAAAACGATGGAATATGCATCGAAACGAAGGAAATGTTGATCATATAACAAGCGAATGAGAATCATAACATGCATATGAACATCAAAATGAAGGAATATGCATCGTAATGAAGGAAATGTTGATCATAACAAGCAAATGGGAATCAAAATGAAGGAATATGCATCGAAAGGAAGGAAATGTTAATCATAACAAGCGATTGAGCATCAAAATTAAGGAAATACGCATCAAAACGAAGGAAATATAGATCATAACAAGCGAATGAGCATCAAAATGAAGGAAATATATATCGAAGCGTAGGAAATGTTGATAATGACAAGAGAATAAGTATCAAAATGATGGAATATGTATCGAAACGAAGGAAATGTTGATCATATAAAGCGAATGGGCATCAAAATGAAGGAAATATTCATCGAAACGAAGAAAATGTTGATCATAACACGCGAATGAGCATCAAAATGAAGGAATATGCATCGAAATGAATTAAATGTTGATCATATAACAATCGAATGAGAATCAAAATGAAGGAAATATGCTTCGAAATGAAGGAAACATTGATCATAACATGCGAATGAGAATCAAAATGAACGAATTTGCATAGAAATGAAGGAAATGTTGATCATAACAAGCGAATGAGCATCAAAATGAGGGAAATATGCATCGAAACGAAGAAAACGTTGATCATAACAAGCAAATGAGCATCAAAATGAAGGAAATATGCATCGAAACGAAGGAAATGTTAATCGTAATGAGAAAATGAGCATCAATATGAAGGAAACATGCATCGAAATGAAGTAAATGTTGATCATAACAAGCGAATGAGCATCAAAATAAAGGAAATGTGCATCGAAACTAAGGAAATTATGATCATAACAAGAAAATGAGCATCAAAATGAAGGAAATATGCTTAGAACCAAAGGAAATATTAATAATAACAAGCGAATGAGCAAGAAAATGAAGGAATATGCATCGAAATGAAGGAAATGTTGATCAAATAACAAGCGAATGAAAATCAAAATGAAGGAAATATGCTTCGAAATGAAGGAAACATTGATCATAACATGCGAATGAGAATCTGAATGAACAAATTTACATAGAAATGAAGGAAATGTTGATCATAACAAGCGAATGAGCATTTCAAAATGAAGGAAATATGCATCGAAACGAAGAAAATGTTGATCATGACAAGCGAATGAGCATCAAAATGAAGGAAATATGCATCGAAACGAAGGAAATATTGATCGTAATGAGAAAATGAGCATCAAAATGATGGAAACATGCATCGAAATGAAGTAAATCTTGATCATAACAAGCGAATGAGCATCAAAATGAATGAAATGTGCATCGAAACGAAGGAAATGATGATCATAACAAGAAAATGAGCATCAAAATGAAGGAAATATGCATCGAACCGAAGGAAATGTTGATAATAACAAGCGAATGAGGATCAAAATGAAGGAATATATATCGAAACCAAGAAAATGTTGATCATATCAAGCAAATGAGCATCAAAATGAAGAAAATATGCATCGAAGCAAAGGAAATGTTGATAAAAACTAGCAAATGAGGATCAAAATGACGGAATATGTATCGAAACGAAGGAAATGTTGATCATATAAAACGAATGGGCATCAAAATGAAGGAAATATGCATCGAAACGAAGGAAATGTTGATCATAACAAGCGAATGAGCATCAAAATGAAGGAAATATGCATCGAAGCGAAGGAAATGTTGATAATAACAAGCGAATGAAGATCAAAATGATGGAATATGTATCGAAACGAAGGAATTGTTGATCATATAAAGCTAATGGGCATCAAAATGAAGGATATATGCATCGAAACGAAGGAAATGTTGATCATAACATGTGAATGAGCATCAAAATGATGGAATATGCATCGAAACGAAGGAAATGTTGATCATATAACAAGCGAATGAGAATCATAACATGCATATGAACATCAAAATGAAGGAATATACATCGTAATGAAGGAAATGTTGATCAACACTTGCAAATGGGAATCAAAATGAAGGAATATGCATCGAAAGGAAGGAAATGTTGATCATAACAAGTGATTGAGCATCAAAATTAAGGGAATATGCATCGAAACGAAGGAAAAATTGATCATAAAAGGCGAATGAGCATCAAAATGAAGGAAATATGCATCGAAACAAAGGAAATGTTTATCATAAATAGACAATGAGCATCAAAACGAAGTAATATGCATCGAAACGAAGGAAATGTTGTTCATAACAAGCGAATGAACATTAAAATGAAGGAATATCAATCGAAACGAAGTAAATGTTTGTTATAACAAGCGAATGGGCATCAAAACGAAAGAAATATGTATCGAAATGAAGTAAATATTGATTATAACATGCAAATGAGCATCAAAATGAAGGAATATGCATCGAAACTTGATCAAATAACAAGCGAAAGAGCATCAAAATGACAGAATATATATAGAAACGAAGGAAATGTTGATCATATAAAGCGAATGGGCATCAAAATGAAGGAAATATGCATCGAAACGAAGGAAATATTGATCATAACAAGCGAATGAGCATCAAAATGAAGGAAATAACATCGAAGTGAAGGAAATGTTGATAATAACAAGAGAATGAGGATCAAAATGAAGGAAATATGCATCGAAACGAAGAAAATGTTGATCATAACACGCGAATGAGCATCAAAATGAAGGAATATGTATCGAAATGAAGGAAATGTTGATCATATAACAATCGAATGATAATCATAATGAAGGAAATATGCTTCGAAATGAAGGAAACATTGATCATAACATGCGAATGAGAATCAAAATGAACAAATTTGCGTAGAAACGAAGGAAATGTTGATCATAACAAGCGAATGAGCATCAAAATGAAGGAAATATGCATCGAAACGAAGAAAACGTTGATCATAACAAGCAAATGAGCATCAAAATGAAGGACATATGCATCGAAACGAAGGAAATGTTAATCGTAATGAGAAAATGAGCATCAATATGAAGGAAACATGCATCAAAATGAAGTAAATGTTGATCATAACAAGCGAATGAGCATCAAAATAAAGGAAATGTGCATCGAAACTAAGGAAATTATGATCATAACAAGAAAATGAGCATCAAAATGAAGGAAATATGCATCGAACCAAAGGAAATATTAATAATAACAAGCGAATGAGCATCAAAATGAAGGAATATGCATCAAAATGAAGGAAATGTTGATCAAATAACAAGCGAATGAGAATCAAAATGAAGGAAATATGCTTCGAAATGAAGGAAAGATTGATCATAACATGCGAATGAGAATCTAAATGAACAAATTTACATAGAAATGAAGGAAATGTTGATCATAACAAGCGAATGAGCATTTCAAAATGAAGGAAATATGCATCGAAACGAAGAAAATGTTGATCATGACAAGCGCATGAGCATCAAAATGAAGGAAATATGCATCGAAACGAAGGAAATATTGATCGTAATGAGAAAATGAGCATCAAAATGAAGGAAACATGCATCGAAATGAAGTAAATCTTGATCATAACAAGCGAATGAGCATCAAAATGAATGAAATGTGCATCGAAACGAAGGAAATGATGATCATAACAAGAAAATGAGCATCAAAATGAAGGAAATATGCATCGAACCGAAGGAAATGTTGATAATAACAAGCGAATGAGGATCAAAATGAAGGAATATATATCGAAACCAAGAAAATGTTGATCATATCAAGCGAATGAGCATCAAAATGAAGGAAATATGCATCGAAGCAAAGGAAATATTGATAATAACTAGGAAATGAATCAAAATGACGGAATATATATCGAAACGAAGGAAATGTTGATCATATAAAATGAATGGGCATCAAAATGAAGGAAACATGCATCGAAACGAAGGAAATGTTGATCATAACAAGCAAATGAGCCTAAAAATGAAGGAAATATGCATCGAAGCGAAGGAAATGTTGATAATAACAAGCGAATGAAGATCGAAATGACGGAATATGTATCGAAACGAAGAAAATGTTGATCATATAAAGCGATGGGCATAAAATGAAGGATATATATATCGAAACGAAGGAAATGTTGATCATAATATGTGAATGAGCATCAAAACGATGGAATATGCATCGAAACGAAGGAAATGTTGATCATATAACAAGCGAATGAGAATCATAACATGCATATGAACATCAAAATGAAGGAATATGCATCGTAATGAAGGAAATGTTGATCATAACAAGCAAATGGGAATCAAAATGAAGGAATATGCATCGAAAGGAAGGAAATGTTAATCATAACAAGCGATTGAGCATCAAAATTAAGGAAATACGCATCAAAACGAAGGAAATATAGATCATAACAAGCGAATGAGCATCAAAATGAAGGAAATATATATCGAAGCGTAGGAAATGTTGATAATGACAAGAGAATAAGTATCAAAATGATGGAATATGTATCGAAACGAAGGAAATGTTGATCATATAAAGCGAATGGGCATCAAAATGAAGGAAATATTCATCGAAACGAAGAAAATGTTGATCATAACACGCGAATGAGCATCAAAATGAAGGAATATGCATCGAAATGAATTAAATGTTGATCATATAACAATCGAATGAGAATCAAAATGAAGGAAATATGCTTCGAAATGAAGGAAACATTGATCATAACATGCGAATGAGAATCAAAATGAACGAATTTGCATAGAAACGAAGGAAATGTTGATCATAACAAGCGAATGAGCATCAAAATGAGGGAAATATGCATCGAAACGAAGAAAACGTTGATCATAACAAGCAAATGAGCATCAAAATGAAGGAAATATGCATCGAAACGAAGGAAATGTTAATCGTAATGAGAAAATGAGCATCAATATGAAGGAAACATGCATCGAAATGAAGTAAATGTTGATCATAACAAGCGAATGAGCATCAAAATAAAGGAAATGTGCATCGAAACTAAGGAAATTATGATCATAACAAGAAAATGAGCATCAAAATGAAGGAAATATGCTTAGAACCAAAGGAAATATTAATAATAACAAGCGAATGAGCAACAAAATGAAGGAATATGCATCGAAATGAAGGAAATGTTGATCAAATAACAAGCGAATGAAAATCAAAATGAAGGAAATATGCTTCGAAATGAAGGAAACATTGATCATAACATGCGAATGAGAATCTAAATGAACAAATTTACATAGAAATGAAGGAAATGTTGATCATAACAAGCGAATGAGCATTTCAAAATGAAGGAAATATGCATCGAAACGAAGAAAATGTTGATCATGACAGGCGAATGAGCATCAAAGTGAAGGAAATATGCATCGAAACGAAGGAAATATTGATCATAATGAGAAAATGAGCATCAAAATGAAGGAAATATGCATCGAAATGAAGTAAATCTTGATCATAACAAGCGAATGAGCATCAGAATGAATGAAATGTGCATCGAAACGAAGGAAATGATGATCATAACAAGAAAATGAGCATCAAAATGAAGGAAATATGCATCGAACCGAAGGAAATGTTGATAATAACAAGCGAATGAGGATCAAAATGAAGGAATATATATCAAAACCAAGAAAATGTTGATCATATCAAGCAAATGAGCATCAAAATGAAGAAAATATGCATCGAAGCAAAGGAAATGTTGATAAAAACTAGCAAATGAGGATCAAAATGACAGAATATGTATCGAAACGAAGGAAATGTTGATCATATAAAACGAATGGGCATCAAAATGAAGGAAATATGCATCGAAACGAAGGAAATGTTGATCATAACAAGCGAATGAGCATCAAAATGAAGGAAATATGCATCGAAGCAAAGGAAATGTTGATAATAACAAGCGAATGAAGATCAAAATGATGGAATATGTATCGAAACGAAGGAATTGTTGATCATATAAAGCTAATGGGCATCAAAATGAAGGATATATGCATCGAAACGAAGGAAATGTTGATCATAACATGTGAATGAGCATCAAAATGATGGAATATGCATCGAAACGAAGGAAATGTTGATCATATAACAAGCGAATGAGAATCATAACATGCATATGTACATCAAAATGAAGGAATATACATCGTAATGAAGGAAATGTTGATCAACATTTGCAAATGGGAATCAAAATGAAGGAATATGCATCGAAAGGAAGGAAATGTTGATCATAACAAGTGATTGAGCATCAAAATTAAGGGAATATGCATCGAAACGAAGGAAAAATTGATCATAAAAGGCGAATGAGCATCAAAATAAGAAAATATGCATCGAAACAAAGGAAATGTTGATCATAAATAGACAATGAGCATCAAAACGAAGTAATATGCATCGAAACGAAGGAAATGTTGTTCATAACAAGCGAATGAACATTAAAATGAAGGAATATCAATCGAAACGAAGTAAATGTTTGTTATAACAAGCGAATGGGCATCAAAACGAAAGAAATATGTATCGAAATGAAGTAAATATTGATTATCATGCAAATGAGCATCAAAATGAAGGAATATGCATCGAAACTTGATCATATAACAAGCGAAAGAGCATCAAAATGACAGAATATATATAGAAACGAAAGAAATGTTGATCATATAAAGCGAATGGGCATCAAAATGAAGGAAATATGCATCGAAACGAAGGAAATATTGATCATAACAAGCGAATGAGCATCAAAATGAAGGAAATATACATCGAAGCGAAGGAAATGTTGATAATAACAAGAGAATGAGAATCAAAATGAAGGAAATATGCATCGAAACGAAGAAAATGTTGATCATAACATGCGAATGAGCATCAAAATGAAGGAATATGTATCGAAATGAAGGAAATGTTGATCATATAACAAACGAATGATAATCAAAATGAAGGAAATATGCTTCGAAATGAAGGAAACATTGATCATAACATGCGAATGAGAATCAAAATGAACAAATTTGCATAGAAACGAAGGAAATGTTGATCATAACAAGCGAATGAGCATCAAAATGAAGGAAATATGCATCGAAACGAAGAAAACGTAGATCATAACAAGCAAATGAGCATCAAAATGAAGGACATATGCATCGAAACGAAGGAAATGTTAATCGTAATGAGAAAATGAGCATCAATATGAAGGAAACATGCATCGAAATGAAGTAAATGTTGATCATAACAAGCGAATGAGCATCAAAATAAAGGAAATGTGCATCGAAACTAAGGAAATTATGATCATAACAAGAAAATGAGCATCAAAATGAAGGAAATATGCATCGAACCAAAGGAAATATTAATAATAACAAGCGAATGAGCATCAAAATGAAGGAATATGCATCAAAATGAAGGAATGTTGATCAAATAACAAGCGAATGAGAATCAAAATGAAGGAAATATGCTTCGAAATGAAGGAAACATTGATCATAACATGCGAATGAAAATCTGAATGAACAAATTTACATAGAAATGAAGGAAATGTTGATCATAACAAGCGAATGAACATTTCAAAATGAAGGAAATATGCATCGAAACGAAGAAAATGTTGATCATGACAAGCGAATGAGCATCAAAATGAAGGAAATATGCATCGAAACGAAGGAAATATTGATCGTAATGAGAAAATGAGCATCAAAATGAAGGAAACATGCATCGAAATGAAGTAAATCTTGATCATAACAAGCGAATGAGAATCAAAATGAATGAAATGTGCATCGAAACGAAGGAAATGATGATCATAACAAGAAAATGAGCATCAAAATGAAGGAAATATGCATCGAACCGAAGGAAATGTTGATAATAACAAGCGAATGAGGATCAAAATGAAGGAATATATATCGAAACCAAGAAAATGTTGATCATATTAAGCGAATGAGCATCAAAATGAAGAAAATATGCATCGAAGCAAAGGAAATGTTGACAATAACTAGCAAATGAGGATCAAAATGACGGAATATGTATCGAAACGAAGGAAATGTTGATCATATAAAACGAATGGGCATCAAAATGAAGGAAATATGCATCGAAACGAAGGAAATGTTGATCATAACAAGCGAATGAGCATCAAAATGAAGGAAATATGCATCGAAGCGAATGAAAAGTTGATAATAACAAGCGAATGAAGATCAAAATGACGAAATATGTATTAAAACAAAGGAAATATTGATCATATAAAGCGAATGGGCATCAAAATGAAGGATATATGCATCGAAACGAAGGAAATGTTGATCATAACATGTGAATGAGCATCAAAATGATGGAATATGCATTGAAACGAAGGAAATATTGATCATATAACAAGCGAATGAGAATTATAACATGCATATGAACATCAAAATGAAGGAATATGCATCGCAATGAAGGAAATGTTGATCATAACAAGCAAATGGGAATCAAAATGAAGGAATATGCATCGAAAGGAAGAAAATTTTGATCATAACAAGAGATTGAGCATCAAAATTAAGGGAATATGCATAGAAACGAAGGAAAAATTGATCATAAAAGGCGAATGAGCATCAAAATGAAGGAAATATGCATCGAAACAAAGGAAATGTTGATCATAAATAGACAATGAGCATCAAAACAAAGTAATATGCATCGAAACGAAGGAAATGTTGTTCATAACAAGCGAATGAACATTAAAATGAAGGAATATCAATCGAAACGAAGTAAATGTTTGTTATAACAAGCGAATGGGCATCAAAACGAAAGAAATATGTATCGAAATGAAGTAAATATTGATTATAACATGCAAATGAGCATCAAAATGAAGGAATATGCATCGAAACTTGATCATATAACAAGCGAAAGAGCATCAAAATGACAGAATATATATAGAAATGAAGGAAATGTTGATCATATAAAGCGAATGGGCATTAAAATGAAGGAAATATGCATCGAAATAAAGAAAATGTTGATCATAACACGCGAATGAGCATTAAAATAAAGGAATATGCATCGAAATGAAGGAAATGTTGATCAAATAACAAGCGAATGAGAATCAAAATGAAGGAAATATGCTTCGAAATGAAGGAAACATTGATCATAACATGCGAATGAGAATATAAATGAACAAATTTACATAGAAATGAAGGAAATGTTGATCATAACAAGCGAATGAGCATTTCAAAATGAAGGAAATATGCATCGAAACGAAGAAAATGTTGATCATGACAAGCGAATGAGCATCAAAATGAAGGAAATATGCATCGAAACGAAGGAAATATTGATCGTAATGAGAAAATGAGCATCAAAATGAAGGAAACATGCATCGAAATGAAGTAAATCTTGATCATAACAAGCGAATGAGCATCAAAATGAATGAAATGTGCATCGAAACGAAGGAAATGATGATCATAACAAGAAAATGAGCATCAAAATGAAGGAAATATGCATCGAACCGAAGGAAATGTTGATAATAACAAGCGAATGAGGATCAAAATGAAGGAATATATATCGAAACCAAGAAAATGTTGATCATATGAAGCGAATGAGCATCAAAATGAAGAAAATATGCATCGAAGCAAAGGAAATGTTGACAATAACTAGCAAATGAGGATCAAAATGACGGAATATGTATCGAAACGAAGGAAATGTTGATCATATAAAACGAATGGGCATCAAAATGAAGGAAATATGCATCGAAACGAAGGAAATGTTGATCATAATAAGCGAATGAGCATCAAAATGAAGGAAATATGCATCGAAGCGAATGAAAAGTTGATAATAACAAGCGAATGAAGATCAAAATGACGAAATATGTATCGAAACAAAGGAAATATTGATCATATAAAGCGAATGGGCATCAAAATGAAGGATATATGCATCGAAACGAAGGAAATGTTGATCATAACATGTGAATGAGCATCAAAATGATGGAATATGCATAGAAACGAAGGAAATATTGATCATATAACAAGCGAATGAGAATCATAACATGCATATGAACATCAAAATAAGGAATATAGATCGTAATGAAGGAAATGTTGATCAACACATGCAAATGGGAATCAAAATGTAGGAATATGCATCGAAAGGAAGGAAATGTTGATCATAACAAGTGATTGAGCATCAAAATTAAGGGAATATGCATCGAAACGAAGGAAAAATTGATCATAAAAGGCGAATGAGCATCAAAATGAAGGAAATATGCATCGAAACAAAGGAAATGTTGATCATAAATAGACAATGAGCATCAAAACGAAGTAATATGCATCAAAACGAAGGAAATGTTGTTCATAACAAGCGAATGAACATTAAAATGAAGGAATATCAATCGAAACGAAGTAAATGTTTGTTATAACAAGCGAATGGGCATCAAAATGAAAGAAATATGTATCGAAATGAAGTAAATATTGATTATAACATGCAAATGGGCATCAAAATGAAGGAATATGCATCGAAACTTGATCATATAACAAGCGAAAGAGCATCAAAATGACAGAATATATATAGAAACGAAGGAAATGTTGATCATATAAAGCGAATGGGCATCAAAATGAAGGAAATATGCATCGAAACGAAGGAAATATTGATCATAACAAGCGAATGAGCATCAAAATGAAGGAAATATACATTGAAGCGAAGGAAATGTTGATAATAACAAGAGAACGAGGATCAAAATGAAGGAAATATGCATCGAAACGAAGAAAATGTTGATCATAACACGCGAATGAGCATCAAAATGAAGGAATATGCATCGAAATGAAGGAAATGTTGATCATATAACAATCGAATGGGAATCAAAATGAAGGAAATATGACTTCGAAATGAAGGAAACATTGATCATAACATGCGAATGAGAATCAAAATGAACGAATTTGCATAGAAACGAAGGAAATGCTGATCATAACAAGCGAATGAGCATCAAAATGAGGGAAATATGCATCGAAACGAAGAAAACGTTGATCATAACAAGCAAATGAGCATCAAAATGAAGGAAATATGCATCGAAACGAAGGAAATGTTAATCATAATGAGAAAATGAGCATCAATATGAAGGAAACATGCATCGAAATGAAGTAAATGTTGATCATAACAAGCGAATGAGCATCAAAATAAAGGAAATGTGCATCGAAACTAAGGAAATTATGATCATAACAAGAAAATGAGCATCAAAATGAAGGAAATATGCATCGAACCAAAGGAAATATTAATAATAACAAGCGAATGAGCAACAAAATGAAGGAATATGCATCGAAATGAAGGAAATGATGATCAAATAACAAGCGAATGAGAATCAAAATGAAGGAAATATGCTTCGAAATGAAGGAAACATTGATCATAACATGCGAATGAGAATCTAAATGAACAAATTTACATAGAAATGAAGGAAATGTTGATCATAACAAGCGAATGAGCATTTCAAAATGAAGGAAATATGCATCGAAACGAAGAAAATGTTGATCATGACAAGCGAATGAGCATCAAAATGAAGGAAATATGCATCGAAACGAAGGAAATATTGATCGTAATGAGAAAATGAGCATCAAAATGAAGGAAACATGCATCGAAATGAAGTAAATCTTGATCATAACAAGCGAATGAGCATCAAAATGAATGAAATGTGCATCGAAACGAAGGAAATGATGATCATAACAAGAAAATGAGCATCAAAATGAAGGAAATATGCATCGAACCGAAGGAAATGTTGATAATAACAAGCGAATGAGGATCAAAATGAAGGAATATATATCGAAACCAAGAAAATGTTGATCATATTAAGCGAATGAGCATCAAAATGAAGAAAATATGCATCGAAGCAAAGGAAATGTTGACAATAACTAGCAAATGAGGATCAAAATGACGGAATATGTATCGAAACGAAGGAAATGTTGATCATATAAAACGAATGGGCATCAAAATGAAGGAAATATGAATCGAAACGAAGGAAATGTTGATCATAACAAGCGAATGAGCATCAAAATGAAGGAAATATGCATCGAAGCGAATGAAAAGTTGATAATAACAAGCGAATGAAGATCAAAATGACGAAATATGTATCGAAACAAAGGAAATATTGATCATATAAAGCGAATGGGCATCAAAATGAAGGATATATGCATCGAAACGAAGGATATGTTGATCATAACATGTGAATGAGCATCAAAATGATGGAATATGCATTGAAACGAAGGAAATATTGATCATATAACAAGCGAATGAGAATCATAACATGCATATGAACATCAAAATAAGGAATATAGATCGTAATGAAGGAAATGTTGATCAACACATGCAAATGGGAATCAAAATGTAGGAATATGCATCGAAAGGAAGGAAATGTTGATCATAACAAGTGATTGAGCATCAAAATTAAGGGAATATGCATCGAAACGAAGGAAAAATTGATCATAAAAGCGAATGAGCATCAAAATGAAGGAAATATGCATCGAAACAAAGGAAATGTTGATCATAAATAGACAATGAGCATCAAAACGAAGTAATATGCATCAAAACGAAGGAAATGTTGTTCATAACAAGCGAATGAACATTAAAATGAAGGAATATCAATCGAAACGAAGTAAATGTTTGTTATAACAAGCGAATGGGCATCAAAATGAAAGAAATATGTATCGAAATGAAGTAAATATTGATTATAACATGCAAATGGGCATCAAAATGAAGGAATATGCATCGAAACTTGATCATATAACAAGCGAAAGAGCATCAAAATGACAGAATATATATAGAAACGAAGGAAATGTTGATCATATAAAGCGAATGGGCATCAAAATGAAGGAAATATGCATCGAAACGAAGGAAATATTGATCATAACAAGCGAATGAGCATCAAAATGAAGGAAATATACATTGAAGCGAAGGAAATGTTGATAATAACAAGAGAACGAGGATCAAAATGAAGGAAATATGCATCGAAACGAAGAAAATGTTGATCATAATACGCGAATGAGCATCAAAATGAAGGAATATGCATCGAAATGAAGGAAATGTTGATCATATAACAATCGAATGGGAATCAAAATGAAGGAAATATGCTTCGAAATGAAGGAAACATTGATCATAACATGCGAATGAGAATCAAAATGAACGAATTTGCATAGAAACGAAGGAAATGCTGATCATAACAAGCGAATGAGCATCAAAATGAGGGAAATATGCATCGAAACGAAGAAAACGTTGATCATAACAAGCAAATGAGCATCAAAATGAAGGAAATATGCATCGAAACGAAGGAAATGTTAATCGTAATGAGAAAATGAGCATCAATATGAAGGAAACATGCATCGAAATGAAGTAAATTTTGATAATAACAAGCGAATGAGCATCAAAATAAAGGAAATGTGCATCGAAACTAAGGAAATTATGATCATAACAAGAAAATGAGCATCAAAATGAAGGAAATATGCATCGAACCAAAGGAAATATTAATAATAACAAGCGAATGAGCAACAAAATGAAGGAATATGCATCGAAATGAAGGAAATGTTGATCAAATAACAAGCGAATGAGAATCAAAATGAAGGAAATATGCTTCGAAATGAAGGAAACATTGATCATAACATGCGAATGAGAATCTGAATGAACAAATTTACATAGAAATGAAGGAAATGTTGATCATGAAGGAAATATGAATCGAAACGAAGAAAATGTTGATCATGACAAGCGAATGAGCATCAAAATGAAGGAAATATGCATCGAAACGAAGGAAATATTGATCGTGACAAGCGAATGAGCATCAAAATGAAGGAAATATGCATCGAAACGAAGGAAATATTGATCGTAATGAGAAAATGAGCATCAAAATGAAGGAAACATGCATCGAAATGAAGTAAATCTTGATCATAACAAGCGAATGAGAATCAAAATGAATGAAATGTGCATCGAAACGAAGGAAATGATGATCATAACAAGAAAATGAGCATCAAAATGAAGGAAATATGCATCGAACCGAAGGAAATGTTGATAATAACAAGCGAATGAGGATCAAAATGAAGGAATATATATCGAAACCAAGAAAATGTTGATCATATCAAGCAAATGAGCATCAAAATGAAGAAAATATGCATCGAAGCAAAGGAAATGTTGATAAAAACTAGCAAATGAGGATCAAAATGACGGAATATGTATCGAAACAAAGGAAATGTTGATCATATAAAACGAATGGGCATCAAAATGAAGGAAATATGCATCGAAACGAAGGAAATGTTGATCATAACAAGCGAATGAGCATCAAAATGAAGGAAATATGCATCGAAGCGAAGGAAATGTTGATAATAACAAGCGAATGAAGATCAAAATGATGGAATGTATCGAAACGAAGGAATTGTTGATCATATAAAGCTAATGGGCATCAAAATGAAGGATATATGCATCGAAATGAAGGAAATGTTGATCATAACATGTGAATGAGCATCAAAATGATGGAATATGCATCGAAACGAAGGAAATGTTGATCATATAACAAGCGAATGAGAATCATAACATGCATATGAACATCAAAATGAAGGAATATACATCGTAATGAAGGAAATGTTGATCAACACATGCAAATGGGAATCAAAATGAAGGAATATGCATCGAAAGGAAGGAAATGTTGATCATAACAAGTGATTGAGCATCAAAATTAAGGGAATATGCATCGAAACGAAGGAAAAATTGATCATAAAAGGCGAATGAGCATCAAAATGAAGGAAATATGCATCGAAACAAAGGAAATGTTGATCATAAATAGACAATGAGCATCAAAACGAAGTAATATGCATCGAAACGAAGGAAATGTTGTTCATAACAAGCGAATGAACATTAAAATGAAGGAATATCAATCGAAACGAAGTAAATGTTTGTTATAACAAGCGAATGGGCATCAAAATGAAAGAAATATGTATCGAAATGAAGTAAATATTGATTATAACATGCAAATGAGCATCAAAATGAAGGAATATGCATCGAAACTTGATCATATAACAAGCGAAAGAGCATCAAAATGACAGAATATATATAGAAACGAAGGAAATGTTGATCATATAAAGCGAATGGGCATCAAAATGAAGGAAATATGCATCGAAACGAAGGAAATATTGATCATAACAAGCGAATGAGCATCAAAATGAAGGAAATATACATTGAAGCGAAGGAAATGTTGATAATAACAAGAGAATGAGGATCAAAATGAAGGAAATATGCATCGAAACGAAGAAAATGTTGATCATAACACGCGAATGAGCATCAAAATGAAGGAATATGCATCGAAATGAAGGAAATGTTGATCATATAACAATCGAATGGGAATCAAAATGAAGGAAATATGCTTCGAAATGAAGGAAACATTGATCATAACATGCGAATGAGAATCAAAATGAACGAATTTGCATAGAAACGAAGGAAATGCTGATCATAACAAGCGAATGAGCATCAAAATGAGGGAAATATGCATCGAAACGAAGAAAACGTTGATCATAACAAGCAAATGAGCATCAAAATGAAGGAAATATGCATCGAAACGAAGGAAATGTTAATCGTAATGAGAAAATGAGCATCAATATGAAGGAAACATGCATCGAAATGAAGTAAATGTTGATCATAACAAGCGAATGAGCATCAAAATAAAGGAAATGTGCATCGAAACTAAGGAAATTATGATCATAACAAGAAAATGAGCATCAAAATGATGGAATATGCATTGAAACGAAGGAAATATTGATCATATAACAAGCGAATGAGAATTATAACATGCATATGAACATCAAAATGAAGGAATATGCATCGCAATGAAGGAAATGTTGATCATAACAAGCAAATGGGAATCAAAATGAAGGAATATGCATCGAAAGGAAGAAAATTTTGATCATAACAAGAGATTGAGCATCAAAATTAAGGGAATATGCGTAGAAACGAAGGAAAAATTGATCATAAAAGGCGAATGAGCATCAAAATGAAGGAAATATGCATCGAAACAAAGGAAATGTTGATCATAAATAGACAATGAGCATCAAACGAAGTAATATGCATCGAAACGAAGGAAATGTTGTTCATAACAAGCGAATGAACATTAAAATGAAGGAATATCAATCGAAACGAAGTAAATGTTTGTTATAACAAGCTAATGGGCGTCAAAACGAAAGAAATATGTATCGAAATGAAGTAAATATTGATTATAACATGCAAATGAGCATCAAAATGAAGGAATATGCATCGAAACTTGATCATATAACAAGCGAAAGAGCATCAAAATGACAGAATATATATAGAAACGAAGGAAATGTTGATCATATAAAGCGAATGGGCATCAAAATGAAGGAAATATGCATCGAAACGAAGGAAATATTGATCATAACAAGCGAATGAGCATCAAAATGAAGGAAATATACATTCAAGCGAAGGAAATGTTGATAATAACAAGAGAACGAGGATCAAAATGAAGGAAATATGCATCGAAACGAAGAAAATGTTGATCATAACACGCGAATGAGCATCAAAATGAAGGAATATGCATCGAAATGAAGGAAATGTTGATCATATAACAATCGAATGGGAATCAAAATGAAGGAAATATGCTTCGAAATGAAGGAAACATTGATCATAACATGCGAATGAGAATCAAAATGAACGAATTTGCATAGAAACGAAGGAAATGCTGATCATAACAAGCGAATGAGCATCAAAATGAGGGAAATATGCATCGAAACGAAGAAAACGTTGATCATAACAAGCAAATGAGCATCAAAATGAAGGAAATATGCATCGAAACGAAGGAAATGTTAATCGTAATGAGAAAATGAGCATCAATATGAAGGAAACATGCATCGAAATGAAGTAAATTTTGATAATAACAAGCGAATGAGCATCAAAATAAAGGAAATGTGCATCGAAACTAAGGAAATTATGATCATAACAAGAAAATGAGCATCAAAATGAAGGAAATATGCATCGAACCAAAGGAAATATTAATAATAACAAGCGAATGAGCAACAAAATGAAGGAATATGCATCGAAATGAAGGAAATGTTGATCAAATAACAAGCGAATGAGAATCAAAATGAAGGAAATATGCTTCGAAATGAAGGAAACATTGATCATAACATGCGAATGAGAATCTGAATGAACAAATTTACATAGAAATGAAGGAAATGTTGATCATGAAGGAAATATGAATCGAAACGAAGAAAATGTTGATCATGACAAGCGAATGAGCATCAAAATGAAGGAAATATGCATCGAAACGAAGGAAATATTGATCGTGACAAGCGAATGAGCATCAAAATGAAGGAAATATGCATCGAAACGAAGGAAATATTGATCGTAATGAGAAAATGAGCATCAAAATGAAGGAAACATGCATCGAAATGAAGTAAATCTTGATCATAACAAGCGAATGAGAATCAAAATGAATGAAATGTGCATCGAAACGAAGGAAATGATGATCATAACAAGAAAATGAGCATCAAAATGAAGGAAATATGCATCGAACCGAAGGAAATGTTGATAATAACAAGCGAATGAGGATCAAAATGAAGGAATATATATCGAAACCAAGAAAATGTTGATCATATCAAGCAAATGAGCATCAAAATGAAGAAAATATGCATCGAAGCAAAGGAAATGTTGATAAAAACTAGCAAATGAGGATCAAAATGACGGAATATGTATCGAAACAAAGGAAATGTTGATCATATAAAACGAATGGGCATCAAAATGAAGGAAATATGCATCGAAACGAAGGAAATGTTGATCATAACAAGCGAATGAGCATCAAAATGAAGGAAATATGCATCGAAGCGAAGGAAATGTTGATAATAACAAGCGAATGAAGATCAAAATGATGGAATGTATCGAAACGAAGGAATTGTTGATCATATAAAGCTAATGGGCATCAAAATGAAGGATATATGCATCGAAATGAAGGAAATGTTGATCATAACATGTGAATGAGCATCAAAATGATGGAATATGCATCGAAACGAAGGAAATGTTGATCATATAACAAGCGAATGAGAATCATAACATGCATATGAACATCAAAATGAAGGAATATACATCGTAATGAAGGAAATGTTGATCAACACATGCAAATGGGAATCAAAATGAAGGAATATGCATCGAAAGGAAGGAAATGTTGATCATAACAAGTGATTGAGCATCAAAATTAAGGGAATATGCATCGAAACGAAGGAAAAATTGATCATAAAAGGCGAATGAGCATCAAAATGAAGGAAATATGCATCGAAACAAAGGAAATGTTGATCATAAATAGACAATGAGCATCAAAACGAAGTAATATGCATCGAAACGAAGGAAATGTTGTTCATAACAAGCGAATGAACATTAAAATGAAGGAATATCAATCGAAACGAAGTAAATGTTTGTTATAACAAGCGAATGGGCATCAAAATGAAAGAAATATGTATCGAAATGAAGTAAATATTGATTATAACATGCAAATGAGCATCAAAATGAAGGAATATGCATCGAAACTTGATCATATAACAAGCGAAAGAGCATCAAAATGACAGAATATATATAGAAACGAAGGAAATGTTGATCATATAAAGCGAATGGGCATCAAAATGAAGGAAATATGCATCGAAACGAAGGAAATATTGATCATAACAAGCGAATGAGCATCAAAATGAAGGAAATATACATTGAAGCGAAGGAAATGTTGATAATAACAAGAGAATGAGGATCAAAATGAAGGAAATATGCATCGAAACGAAGAAAATGTTGATCATAACACGCGAATGAGCATCAAAATGAAGGAATATGCATCGAAATGAAGGAAATGTTGATCATATAACAATCGAATGGGAATCAAAATGAAGGAAATATGCTTCGAAATGAAGGAAACATTGATCATAACATGCGAATGAGAATCAAAATGAACGAATTTGCATAGAAACGAAGGAAATGCTGATCATAACAAGCGAATGAGCATCAAAATGAGGGAAATATGCATCGAAACGAAGAAAACGTTGATCATAACAAGCAAATGAGCATCAAAATGAAGGAAATATGCATCGAAACGAAGGAAATGTTAATCGTAATGAGAAAATGAGCATCAATATGAAGGAAACATGCATCGAAATGAAGTAAATGTTGATCATAACAAGCGAATGAGCATCAAAATAAAGGAAATGTGCATCGAAACTAAGGAAATTATGATCATAACAAGAAAATGAGCATCAAAATGATGGAATATGCATTGAAACGAAGGAAATATTGATCATATAACAAGCGAATGAGAATTATAACATGCATATGAACATCAAAATGAAGGAATATGCATCGCAATGAAGGAAATGTTGATCATAACAAGCAAATGGGAATCAAAATGAAGGAATATGCATCGAAAGGAAGAAAATTTTGATCATAACAAGAGATTGAGCATCAAAATTAAGGGAATATGCGTAGAAACGAAGGAAAAATTGATCATAAAAGGCGAATGAGCATCAAAATGAAGGAAATATGCATCGAAACAAAGGAAATGTTGATCATAAATAGACAATGAGCATCAAAACGAAGTAATATGCATCGAAACGAAGGAAATGTTGTTCATAACAAGCGAATGAACATTAAAATGAAGGAATATCAATCGAAACGAAGTAAATGTTTGTTATAACAAGCGAATGGGCGTCAAAACGAAAGAAATATGTATCGAAATGAAGTAAATATTGATTATAACATGCAAATGAGCATCAAAATGAAGGAATATGCATCGAAACTTGATCATATAACAAGCGAAAGAGCATCAAAATGACAGAATATATATAGAAACGAAGGAAATGTTGATCATATAAAGCGAATGGGCATCAAAATGAAGGAAATATGCATCGAAACGAAGGAAATATTGATCATAACAAGCGAATGAGCATCAAAATGAAGGAAATATACATCGAAGCGAAGGAAATGTTGATAATAACAAGAGAATGAGAATCAAAATGAAGGAAATATGCATCGAAACGAAGAAAATGTTGATCATAACATGCGAATGAGCATCAAAATGAAGGAATATGTATCGAAATGAAGGAAATGTTGATCATATAACAATCGAATGATAATCAAAATGAAGGAAATATGCTTCGAAATGAAGGAAATATTGATCATAACATGCGAATGAGAATCAAAATGAACAAATTTGCATAGAAACGAAGGAAATGCTGATCATAACAAGCGAATGAGCATCAAAATGAAGGAAATATGCATCGAAACAAAGAAAACGTAGATCATAACAAGCAAATGAGCATCAAAAAGAAGGACATATGCATCGAAACGAAGGAAATGTTAATCGTAATGAGAAAATGAGCATCAATATGAAGGAAACATGCATCGAAATGAAGTAAATGTTGATCATAACAAGCGAATGAGCATCAAAATAAAGGAAATGTGCATCGAAACTAAGGAAATTATGATCATAACAAGAAAATGAGCATCAAAATGAAGGAAATATGCATCGAACCAAAGGAAATATTAATAATAACAAGCGAATGAGCATCAAAATGAAGGAATATGCATCAAAATGAAGGAATGTTGATCAAATAACAAGCGAATGAGAATCAAAATGAAGGAAATATGCTTCGAAATGAAGGAAAGATTGATCATAACATGCGAATGAGAATCTAAATGAACAAATTTACATAGAAATGAAGGAAATGTTGATCATAACAAGCGAATGAGCATTTCAAAATGAAGGAAATATGCATCGAAACGAAGAAAATGTTGATCATGACAAGCGCATGAGCATCAAAATGAAGGGAATATGCATCGAAACGAAGGAAATATTGATCGTAATGAGAAAATGAGCATCAAAATGAAGGAAACATGCATCGAAATGAAGTAAATCTTGATCATAACAAGCGAATGAGCATCAAAATGAATGAAATGTGCATCGAAACGAAGGAAATGATGATCATAACAAGAAAATGAACATCAAAATGAAGGAAATATGCATCGAACCGAAGGAAATGTTGATAATAACAAGCGAATGAGGATCAAAATGAAGGAATATATATTACGAAACCAAGAAAATGTTGATCATATCAACCGAATGAGCATCAAAATGAAGGAAATATGCATCGAAGCAAAGGAAATATTGATAATAACTAGGAAATGAATCAAAATGACGGAATGTGTATCGAAACGAAGGAAATGTTGATCATATAAAATGAATGGGCATCAAAATGAAGGAAACATGCATCGAAACGAAGGAAATGATGATCATAACAAGCAAATGAGCATAAAAATGAAGGAAATATGCATCGAAGCGAAGGAAATGTTGATAATAACAAGCGAATGAAGATCGAAATGACGGAATATGTATCGAAACGAAGAAAATGTTGATCATATAAAGCGATGGGCATCAAAATGAAGGATATATGCATCGAAACGAAGGAAATGTTGATCATAATATGTGAATGAGCATCAAAACGATGGAATATGCATCGAAACGAAGGAAATGTTGATCATATAACAAGCGAATGAGAATCATAACATGCATATGAACATCAAAATGAAGGAATATGCATCGTAATGAAGGAAATGTTGATCATAACAAGCAAATGGGAATCAAAATGAAGGAATATGCATCGAAAGGAAGGAAATGTTAATCATAACAAGCGATTGAGCATCAAAATTAAGGAAATACGCATCAAAACGAAGGAAATATAGATCATAACAAGCGAATGAGCATCAAAATGAAGGAAATATACATCGAAGCGAAGGAAATGTTGATAATAACAAGAGAATAAGTATCAAAATGATGGAATATGTATCGAAACGAAGGAAATGTTGATCATATAAAGCGAATGGGCATCAAAATGAAAGAAATATGCATCGAAACGAATAAAATGTTGATCATAACATGTGAATGATCATCAAAATGAAGGAGTATACATCGAAACGAAGGAAATGTTGATCATAACAAGCAAATGAGCATCAAAATGAAGGAAATATGCATCAAAACGAAGGAAATGTTGATCATAACACACGAATGAGCATCAAAATGAAGGAATATGCATCGAAATGAAGGAAATGTTGATCATATAACAAGCGAATGTGAATCAAAATGTAGGAAATATGCTTCGAAATGAAGGAAACATTGATCATAACATGCGAATGAGAATCAAAATGAAGGAATTTGCATAGAACCGAAGGAAATGTTGATCATAACAAGCGAATGAGCATCAAAATGAAGGAAATATGCATCGAAACGAAGGAAATGATGATCGTAATGAGAAAATGAGCATCAAAATGAAGGAAACATGCATCAAAATGAAGGAAATGTTGATAATAACAAGCGAGTGAGGGACAAAATGAAGGAATATGTATCGAAACAAAGGAAATGTTGATCATATCAAGTGAATGGGCATTAAAATGAAGGAAATATGCATCGAAGCAAAGGAAATGTTGATAATAACAGGCGAATGAAGATCAAAATGATGGAATATGTATCGAATAGAAGGAAATGTTTATCATATAAAGCGAATGGGCATCAAAATGAAGGAGATATGCGTCAAAACGAAGGAAATGTTGATCATAACATGCATATGAACATCAAAATGAAGAAATATGCATCGTAATGAAGGAAATGTTGATCATAACAAGCAAATGAGAATCAAAATGAAGGAATATGCATCGAAAGGAAGTAAATGTTGATCATAACAAGCGATTGAGCATCAAAATTAAGGAAATACGCATCGAAACGTAGGAAAAATTGATCATAAAAGGCGAATGAGCATCAAAATGAATAAAATATGCATCGAAACGAAGGAAATATTGATCATAAATAGCCAATGAGCATCAAAACGAAGGAATATGCATCGAAACAAAGGAAATGTTGATCATAACAAGCGAATGAACATTAAAATGAAGGAATATGAATAGAAACGAAGTAAATGTTTGTCATAACAAGCGAATGGGCATCAAAATGAAAGAAATATGTATTGAAATGAAGTAAATGTTGATTATAACATGCGAATGAGCATCAAAATGAAGGAATATGCATCGAAACTCGATCATATAACAAGCGAATGAGCATCAAAATGAAAGAAATATGTGTCATAACTAAAGAAATGTTGATCATAACAAACGAATGAGCATAAAAATGAAGGAAATATGCATCGAAACGAATGAAATGTTGATCATAACATGCAAATGAACATCAAAATAAAAGAAATATGCATCGAAACGAAGGAAATGTTGATCATAACAGGCCAATGAGCATCAAAATGAAGGAATATGCATTGAAACGAAGTAAACATTGATCATAACAAGCAAATTAGCAAAAAAATGAAGGAAATATGAATCGAAACGAAGGAAATGTTGATCATAATTTATGAATGAGCATCAAAATGAAGGAATATACATCGAAACGAAAGAAATGTTGATCATAACACACGAATGAGCATCAAAATGAAGGAATATGCATCGAAATGAAGGAAATGTTGATCATATAACAAGCGAATGTGAATCAAAATGTAGGAAATATGCTTCGAAATGAAGGAAACATTGATCATAACATGCGAATGAGAATCAAAATGAAGGAATTTGCATAGAACCGAAGGAAATGTTGATCATAACAAGCGAATGAGCATCAAAATGAAGGAAATATGCATCGAAACGAAGGAAATGATGATCGTAATGAGAAAATGAGCATCAAAATGAAGGAAACATGCATCAAAATGAAGGAAATGTTGATAATAACAAGCGAGTGAGGGTCAAAATGAAGGAATATGTATCGAAACAAAGGAAATGTTGATCATATCAAGTGAATGGGCATTAAAATGAAGGAAATATGCATCGAAGCAAAGGAAATGTTGATAATAACAGGCGAATGAAGATCAAAATGATGGAATATGTATCGAATAGAAGGAAATGTTTATCATATAAAGCGAATGGGCATCAAAATGAAGGAGATATGCGTCGAAACGAAGGAAATGTTGATCATAACATGCATATGAACATCAAAATGAAGAAATATGCATCGTAATGAAGGAAATGTTGATCATAACAAGCAAATGAGAATCAAAATGAAGGAATATGCATCGAAAGGAAGGAAATGTTGATCATAACAAGCGATTGAGCATCAAAATTAAGGAAATACGCATCGAAACGTAGGAAAAATTGATCATAAAAGGCGAATGAGCATCAAAATGAATAAAATATGCATCGAAACGAAGGAAATATTGATCATAAATAGCCAATGAGCATCAAAACGAAGGAATATGCATCGAAACAAAGGAAATGTTGATCATAACAAGCGAATGAACATTAAAATGAAGGAATATGAATAGAAACGAAGTAAATGTTTGTCATAACAAGCGAATGGGCATCAAAATGAAAGAAATATGTATTGAAATGAAGTAAATGTTGATTATAACATGCGAATGAGCATCAAAATGAAGGAATATGCATCGAAACTCGATCATATAACAAGCGAATGAGCATCAAAATGAAAGAAATATGTGTCATAACTAAAGAAATGTTGATCATAACAAACGAATGAGCATAAAAATGAAGGAAATATGTATCGAAACGAATGAAATGTTGATCATAACATGCAAATGAACATCAAAATAAAAGAAATATGCATCGAAACGAAGGAAATGTTGATCATAACAGGCCAATGAGCATCAAAATGAAGGAATATGCATTGAAACGAAGTAAACATTGATCATAACAAGCAAATTAGCAAAAAAATGAAGGAAATATGAATCGAAACGAAGGAAATGTTGATCATAATTTATGAATGAGCATCAAAATGAAGGAATATACATCGAAACGAAAGAAATGTTGATCATAACACACGAATGAGCATCAAAATGAAGGAATATGCATCGAAATGAAGGAAATGTTGATCATATAACAAGCGAATGTGAATCAAAATGTAGGAAATATGCTTCGAAATGAAGGAAACATTGATCATAACATGCGAATGAGAATCAAAATGAAGGAATTTGCATAGAACCGAAGGAAATGTTGATCATAACAAGCGAATGAGCATCAAAATGAAGGAAATATGCATCGAAACGAAGGAAATGATGATCGTAATGAGAAAATGAGCATCAAAATGAAGGAAACATGCATCAAAATGAAGGAAATGTTGATAATAACAAGCGAGTGAGGGTCAAAATGAAGGAATATGTATCGAAACGAAGGAAATGTTGATCATATCAAGTGAATGGGCATTAAAATGAAGGAAATATGCATCGAAGCAAAGGAAATGTTGATAATAACAGGCGAATGAAGATCAAAATGATGGAATATGTATCGAATAGAAGGAAATGTTTATCATATAAAGCGAATGGGCATCAAAATGAAGGAGATATGCGTCGAAACGAAGGAAATATTGATCATAACATGCATATGAACATCAAAATGAAGATATATGCATCGTAATGAAGGAAATGTTGATCATAACAAGCAAATGAGAATCAAAATGAAGGAATATGCATCGAAAGGAAGGAAATGTTGATCATAACAAGCGATTGAGCATCAAAATTAAGGAAATACGCATCGAAACGTAAGAAAAATTTATCATAAAAGGCGAATGGGCATCAAAATGAATAAAATATGCATCGAAACGAAGGAAATATTGATCATAAATAGCCAATGAGCATCAAAACGAAGGAATATGCATCGAAACAAAGGAAATGTTGATCATAACAAACGAATGAACATTAAAATGAAAGAATATGAATAGAAACGAAGTAAATGTTTGTCATAACAAGCGAATGGGCATCAAAATGAAAGAAATATGTATTGAAACGAAGTAAATGTTGATTATAACATGCGAATGAGCATCAAAATGAAGGAATATGCATCGAAACTTGATCATATAACAAGCGAATGAGCATCAAAATGAAAGAAATATGTGTCATAACTAAAGAAATGTTGATCATAACAAACGAATAAGCATAAAAATGAAGGAAATATGCATCGAAACGAATGAAATGTTGATCATAACATGCAAATGAACATCAAAATAAAAGAAATATGCATCGAAACGAAGGAAATGTTGATCATAACAAGCCAATGAGCATCAAAATGAAGGAATATGCATTTAAACGAAGTAAACGTTGATCATAACAAGCAAATTAGCAAAAAAATGAAGGAAATATGAATCGAAACGAAGGAAATGTTGATCATAATATAAGAATGAGCATCAAAATGAAGGAATATGCATCGAAACGAAAGAAATGTTGATCATAACAAGCGAATGAGCGTTAAAATTAAGGAATATGTATCGAAACAAAGGAAATGTTTATCATAACAAGCGAATGGGTATCAAAATGAAAGAAATATGCATCTAAACGAAGGAAATGTTGATCATAACACGCAAGCATCAAAATGAAGGAAATATGCATCGAAACGAAGGAAATATAGATCATAACAAGCGAATGAGCATCAAAATGAGGGAAATATACATCGAAGCGAAGGAAATGTTGATAATAACAAGAGAATGAGGATCAAAATGAAGGAAATATGCATCGAAACGAAGAAAATGTTGATCATAACACGCGAATGAGCATCAAAATGAAGGAATATGCATCGAAATGAAGGAAATGTTGATCATATAACAAGCGAATGAGAATCAAAATGAAGGAAATATGCTTCGAAATGAAGGAAACATTGATCATAACATGCGAATGAGAATCAAAATGAACGAATTTGCATAGAAACGAAGGAAATGTTGATCATAACAAGCGAATGAGCATCAAAATGAAGGAAATATGCATCGAAACGAAGAAAACGTTGATCATAACAAGCAAATGAGCATCAAAATGAAGGAAATATGCATCGAAACGAAGGAAATGTTAATCGTAATGAGAAAATGAGCATCAATATGAAGGAAACATGCATCGAAATGAAGTAAATGTTGATCATAACAAGCGAATGAGCATCAAAATAAAGGAAATGTGCATCGAAACTAAGGAAATGATGATCATAACAAGAAAATGAGCATCAAAATGAAGGAAATATGCATCGAACCGAAGAAAATATTAATAATAACAAGCGAATGAGCATCAAAATGAAGGAATATGCATCGAAATGAAGGAAATGTTGATCAAATAACAAGCGAATGAGAATCAAAATGAAGGAAATATGCTTCGAAATGAAGGAAACATTGATCATAACATGCGAATGAGAATCTAAATGACCAAATTTACATAGAAATGAAGGAAATGTTGATCATAACAAGCGAATGAGCATTTCAAAATGAAGGAAATATGCATCGAAACGAAGAAAATGTTGATCATGACAAGCGAATGAGAATCAAAATGAAGGAAATATGCATCGAAACGAAGGAAATATTGATCGTAATGAGAAAATGAGCATCAAAATGAAGGAAACATGCATCGAAATGAAGTAAATCTTGATCACAACAAGCGAATGAGCATCAAAATGAATGAAATGTGCATCGAAACGAAGGAAATGATGATCATAACAAGAAAATGAGCATCAAAATGAAGGAAATATGCATCGAACCGAACGAAATGTTGATAATAACAAGCGAATGAGGATCAAAATGAAGGAATATATATCGAAACCAAGAAAATGTTGATCATATCAAGCGAATGAGCATCAAAATTAAGGAAATATGCATCGAAGCAAAGGAAATATTGATAATAACTAGGAAATGAATCAAAATGACGGAATATGTATCGAAACGAAGGAAATGTTGATCATATAAAACGAATGGGCATCAAAATGAAGGAAACATGCATCGAAAAGAAAGAAATGTTGATCATAACAAGCGAATGAGCATAAAAATGAAGGAAATATGCATCGAAGCGAAGGAAATGTTGATAATAACAAGCGAATGAAGATCAAAATGACGGAATATGTATCGAAACGAAGGAAATGTTGATCATATAAAGCGAATGGGCATCAAAATGAAGGATATATGCATCGAAACGAAGGAAATGTTGATCATAATATGTGAATGAGCATCAAAACGATGGAATATGCATTGAAACGAAGGAAATTTTGATCATATAACAAGCGAATGAGAATCATAACATGCATATGAACATCAAAATGAAGGAATATGCATCGTAATGAAGGAAATGTTGATCATAACAAGCAAATGGGAATCAAAATGAAGGAATATGCATCGAAAGGAAGGAAATGTTGATCATAACAAGCGATTGAGCATCAAAATTAAGGAAATACGCATCGAAACGAAGGAAATATAGATCATAACAAGCGAATGAGCATCAAAATGAAGGAAATACACATAGAAGCGAAGGAAATGTTGATAATAACAAGAGAATAAGTATCAAAATGATGGAATATGTATCGAAACGAAGGAAATGTTGATCATATAACGCGAATGGGCATCAAAATGAAAGAAATATGCATCGAAACGAAGAAAATGTTGATCATAACATGTGAATGAGCATCAAAATGAAGGAATATGCATCGAAACGAAGGAAATGTTGATCATAACAAGCGAATGAGCATCAAAATGAAGGAAATATGCATCAAAACGAAGGAAATGTTGATCAAAACACACGAATGAGCATCAAAATGAAGGAATATACATGAAATGAAGGAAATGTTGATCATATAACAAGTGAATGTGAATCAAAATGAAGGAAATATGCTTCGAAATGAAGGAAACATTGATCATAACATGCGAATGAGAATCAAAATGAAGGAATTTGCATAGAACCGAAGGAAATGTTGATCATAACAAGCGAATGAGCATCAAAATGAAGGAAATATGCATCGAAACGAAGGAAATGATGATCGTAATGAGAAAATGAGCATCAAAATGAAGGAAACATGCATCAAAATGAAGGAAATGTTGATAATAACAAGCGAGTGAGGGTCAAAATGAAGGAATATGTATCGAAACGAAGGAAATGTTGATCATATCAAGTGAATGGGCATCAAAATGAAGGAAATATGCATCGAAGCAAAGGAAATGTTGATAATAACAGGCGAATGAAGATCAAAATGATGGAATATGTATCGAATAGAAGGAAATGTTTATCATATAAAGCGAATGGGCAACAAAATGAAGGTGATATGCATCGAAACGAAGGAAATGTTGATCTTAACATGCATATGAACATCAAAATGAAGAAATATGCATCGTAATGAAGGAAATGTTGATCATAACAAGCAAATGAGAATCAAAATGAAGGAATATGCATCGAAAGGAAGGAAATGTTGATCATAACATGCGGTTGAGCATCAAAATTAAGGAAATATGCATCGAAACGTAGGAAAAATTGATCATAAAAGGCGAATGAGCATCAAAATGAATGAAATATGCATTGAAACGAAGGAAATGTTTATCATAAATAGCCAATGAGCATCAAAACGAAGGAATATGCATCGAAACAAAGGAAATGTTGATCATAACACTTGTACGTTAAAATGAAGGAATATGAATAGAAACGAAGTAAATGTTTGTCATAACAAGCGAATGGGCATCAAAATGAAAGAAATATGTATTGAAACGAAGTAAATATTGATTATAACATGCGAATGAGCATCAAAATGAAGGAATATGCATCGAAACTTGATCATATAACAAGCGAATGAGCATCAAAATGAAAGAAATATGTGTCATAACTAAAGAAATGTTGATCATAACAAACGAATGAGCATAAAAATGAAGGAAATATGCATCGAAACGAATGAAATGTTGATCATAACATGCAAATGAACATCAAAATAAAAGAAATATGCATCGAAACGAAGGAAATGTTGATCATAACAAGCCAATGAGCATCAAAATGAAGGAATATGCATTGAAACGAAGTAAACGTTGATCATTACAAGCGAATTAGCAAAAAAATGAAGGAAATATGAATCGAAACGAAGGAAATGTTGATCATAATATACGAATGAGCATCAAAATGAAGGAATATGCATCGAAACGAAAGAAATGTTGATCATAACAAGCGAATGAGCGTTAAAATTAAGGAATATGTATCGAGACAAAGGAAATGTTTATCATAACAAGCGAATGGGTATCAAAATGAAAGAAATATGCATCTAAACGAAGGAAATGTTGATCATAACACGCGAATAAGCATCAAAATGAAGGAACATGCATCGAAACGAAGAAAATGTATATCATATAACAAGAGAATGACATTCAAAATGAAGGAAATATGCTTCGAAACAAAGGAAACGTTGATCATAACATGCGAATGAGAATCAAAATGAAGGAATTTGCATCGAAACGAAGAAATGGCGATCATAACAAGCATATGAGCATTAAAACGTAGGAAATATGCATCGAAACGATGAAAATGTAGATCATAACAAGCGAATGAGCATCAAAATGAAGTAAATATGCAACGAAACAAAGAAAATGTTGATCGTAATGAGAGAATGAGCATCAAAATGAAGGAAACATGCGTCGAAACGAAGGAAACGTTAATCATAACATGCGAATGAGAATCAAAATGAAGGAATATGCATCGAAACGAAGGAAATGTTGATCATAACAAGCGAATGAACATTAAAATGAAGGAATATGAATCGAAACGAAGTAAATGTTTTTCATAACAAGCGAATAGGCATCAAAATGAAAGAAATATGTATCGAAATGAAGTAAATGTTGATTATAACATGTGAATGAGCATCAAAATGAAGGAATATGCTTCGAAACTTTATCATGTAACAAGCGAATGAGCATCAAAATGAATGAAATATGTGTCATAACTAAAGAAATGTTGATCATAACAAACGAATGAGCATCAAAATGAAGGAAATATGCATCGAAACGAAGGAAATGTTGATCATAACATGCGAATAAGCATCAAAATAAAAGAAATATGCATAGAAACGAAGGAAATGTTGATCATAACAAGCCAATGAGCATCAAAATGAAGGAATATGCATTGAAACAAAGTAAACGTTGATCATAACAAACGAATGAGCATAAAAATGAAGGAAATATGAATAGAAACGAAGGAAATGTTGATCATAATATACGAATGAGCATCAAAATGAAGGAATATGCATCGAAACAAAAGAAATGTTGATCATGACAAGCGAAGGAGCGTTAAAATTAAGGAATATGTATCAAAATGAAGGAAATGTTTATCATAACAAGCGAATGGGTATCAAAATGATAGAAATATGCATCTAAATGAAGGAAATATTGATCATAACACGCGAATGAGCATCAAAATGAAGGAACATGCATCTAAACGAAGAAAATGTATATCATATAACAAGAGAATGAGATTCAAAATGAAGGAAATATGCTTCGAAACAAAGGAAACGTTGATCATAACATGCGAATGAGAATCAAAATGAAGGAATTTGCATAGAGACGAAGGAAATGGCGATCATAACAAGCATATGAGCATCAAAACGTAGGAAATATGCATCGAAATGAGGAAAATGTAGATCATAACAAGCGAATGAACATCAAAATGAAGTAAATATGCATCGAAACGAAGAAAATGTTGATCGTAATGAGAGAATGAGCATCAAAATGAAGGAAACATGCGTCGAAACGAAGGAAACGTTAATCATAACATGCGAATGAGAATAAAAATTAAGGAATATGCATCGAAATGAAGGAAATGGTGATCACAACAAGCGAATGAGCATCAAAATGAATGAAATATGCTTCCAAACGAAGAAAATGTTGATAATAACAAGAGAATAAGCATCAAAATGAAGGAAATATGCATCGAAACGAAGGGAATGTTGATCGTAATGAGAGAATGAGCATCAAAATGAAGGAAACATGCATCGAAATGAAGGTAATGTTGATCATAACAAGCGAATGAGCATCAAAATGAAGGATATGTGCGTAGAAACGAAGGAAATGTTGATCATAACAAGCGAAAGAGCATTAAAATGTAGGAAATATGCATCATAGCGAATGAAATGTTGATAATAACAAGAGAATGTGGATCAAAATGGCGGAATATGTATCGAAACGAAGGAAATGTTGATCATATAAAGCGAATGGGCATCAAATTGAAGGAAATATGCATTGAAATGAAAGAAATGTTGACAATAACAAGCGAATGAGCATCAAAATGAAGGAAATATGCATCGAAGTGAAGAAAATTGTGATAATAACAAGCGAATGAGGATCAAAATGACTAAATATGTATCGAAACGAATGAAATGTTAATCATATCAAGCGAATGGGCATCAAAATGAAAGAAATATGCATCGAAACGAAGGAAATATTGATCATAACACGCAAATGAGCATCAAAATGAAGGAACATACACCGAAACGAAGGAAATGTTGATCATACAACAAGAGAACGAGAATCAAAATGAAGAAAATATGTTTCGAAATGAAGGAAACGTGGATCATAACATGCGAATCAGAATCAAAATAAAGCAAATATGCATCGAATCGAAGAAAATGTTGATCATATCAAGCGAATGAACATCAAAATGAAGGAAATACACATCGAAACAAAGGAAATATTGATCGTAATGAGAGAATGAGCATCCAAATGAAGGAAACATGCATCGAAACGAAGGAAATATTGATCATAACAAGCGATTGAGCATCAAAATGAAGGAAATATGCATCGAAAGGAAGGAAATGTTGATCATAACAAGCTAATGAGCATCAAAATGAAGGAATATGCATCGAAACGAAGTAAATGTTGATCATAACAACCGAATAAACATTAAAATGAAGGAATATGAATCGAAACGAAGTAAATGTTTGACATAACAAGCAAATGGGCATCAAAATGAAGGAAATATGTATCGAAACGAAGTAAATGTTGATTATAACATGCTAATGAGCATCAAAATGAAGAAATATCATCGAAACTTGATCATATAATAAGCGAATGAGCATCAAAATTAAGGATGTATGTGTCGTAACTAAAGAAATGTTGACCATAACAAACGAAAGTGCATCAAAATGAAGGAAATATGCATCGAAACGAAGGAAATGTTGATCATAAATTGCGAATGAACATCAAAATAAAGGAAATATGCATCGAAACGAAGGAAATGTTGATCATAACAAGCCAATGAGCATCAAAATGAAGGAATATGCATCGAAACGAAGTAAACATTGATCATAGCAAGCGAATGAGCATAAAAATGAAGGAAATATGCATCGAATCGAAAAAAATGTTGATCATAACATGCGAATGAGCATCAAAATGAAGGAATATGCATCGAAATAAAGGAAATGTTGATCATAACAAGCGAATGAGCAATTAAAATGGAGGAATATGTATCGAAACGAAGGAAATGTTTATCATAACAAGGGAATGGGCATCAAAATGAATGAAATATGAATCGAAACGAAGGAAATGTGGAATATGACATACGGATGAGCATCAAAATGAAGGAATATGCGTCGAAACGAAGGAAATGTTGATCATAACAAGCGAATGAGAGTTCAAATTAAGGAATATGTATCGAAACGAAGGAAATGTTTATCATAACAAGTGAATGGGCATCAAAATGAAACAAATATTCATCGAAACGAAGGAATGGTGATTATAACACGCAAATGAGCATCAAAATGAAGGAACATGCATCAAAACGAAGGAAATGTTTATCATATAACAAGAGAATGAGAATCAAAATGAAGGAAATATGCTTCGAAACGAAGGAAACGTTGATCATAACATGCAAATGAGAATTAAAATGAAGGAATTTGCATCGAAACGAAGGAAATAGTGATCATAACAACCGTATGAGCATCAAAATGAAGGAAACATGCGTCGAAACAAAGGAAATGTTGATCATAACAAGCGAATGAACATCAAAATGAAGGAAATGTGCGCCGAAACGGAGCAAATGTTGATCATAACCAGCGAATGAGCATCAAAATGAAGGAAATACGCATCGAAGCAAAGGAAATATTGATAATAACAAGCAAATGAGGATCAAAATGAAGGAATATGTATAGAAACGAATGAAATGTTAATCATATCAAGCGAATGAGCATCAAAATGAAAGAAATATGCATCGAAACGACGGAAATGTTGATCATAACACGCGAATGAGCATCAAAATGAAGGAACATGCATCGAAACGAAATGTTGATCATATAACAAGCGAATGAGAATCAAAATGACGGGAATATGCTTCGAAATGAAGGAAATGTTAATCATAACATGCATATGAGAATCAAAATGAAGGAATTTGCATCGAAACGAAGGAAATGTTGATCGTAACAAGCGAATGAGCATCAAAATGAAGGAAATATGCTTCGAAACGAAGAAAATGTTGATCATAACTGACGAATAAGCATCAAACTGAAGGAAATATGCATCGAAACGAAGGAAATGTTTTTCTTAATGAGAAAATGAGCACCAAAACGAAGGAAACATGCATCAAAATGAAGGAAATATTGATCATAACAAGCGAATGAGAGTTAAAATTAAGGAATAAGTATCGAAACGAAGGAAATGTTTATCGTAACACGCGAATGAGCATCAAAATGAAGGAACATGCATCAAAATGAAGGAAATGTTTATCATATAACAAGAGAATGAGAATTAAAATGAAGGAAATACGCTTCGAAACGAAGGAAACGTTGATCATATCTTGTGAATGAGAATCAAAATGAAGGAATTTGCATCGAAACGAAGGAAATGTTGATCATATAACAAGTGAATGAGAATCATAATGAAGGAAATATGTTTCGAAACGAAGGAAACATTGATCATAACATGCGAATGAGAATCAAAATGAAGGAATTTCCAACAAAACGAAGGAAATGGTGATCATAACAAGAGAATGAGCTTCAAAATGAAGGAAATATGCATCGAAACGAAGAAAATGTTGATCATAACAAGCGAATGAGCATCAAAATAAAGGAAATATGCATCGAAACGAAGGAAATGTTGATCGTAATGAGAGAATGAGCATCAAAATGAAGGAAACATGCATCTAAACAAAGGAAATGTTGATCATAACACGCGAATGTACATCAAAATGAAGGAATATTTATCGAAACTAAGGAAATGTTGATCATATAACAAGCGAATGAGAATCAAAATGACGGGAATATGCTTCGAAATAAAGGAAACGTTAATCATAACATGCAAATGAGAATCAAAATGAAGGAAATATGCATCGAAACGAAGAAAATGTTGATCATAACAAGCGAATAAGCATCAAACTGAAGGAAATATGCATCAAAACGAATAAAATGTTTTTCATAATGAGAAAATGAGCACCAAAACGAAGGAAACATACATCGAAACGAAGGAAATGTTAATCATAGCAAGAGAATGAGAGTTAAAATTAAGGAATAAGTATCGAAACGAAGGAAATGTATATCATAACAAGCGAATGGGCATCAAAATGAAAGAAATATGCATCGAAACGAAGGAAATGTTGATCATAACACGCGAATGAGCATCAAAATGAAGGAACATGCATCAAAATGAAGGAAATGTTTATTATATAACAAGAGAATGAGAATTAAAATGAAGGAAATACGCTTCGAAACGAAGGAAATGTTGATCATAACATGTGAATGAGATTCAAAATTAAGGAATTTGCATCGAAACGAAGGAAATGGTGATCATAACAAGCGTATGAGCATCAAAATAAAGGAAACATGCGTCGAAACAAAGGAAATATTAATCATAACAAGCGAACGAGAATCAAAATGAAGGAAATGTGCGTCGAAACGAAGGAAATGTTGATCATAACAAGCGAACGAGAATCAAAATGAAGGAAATGTGCGTCGAAGCGAAGGAAATGTTGATAATAACAAGCGAATGAGGATCAAAATGATTGAATATGTATCAAAACGAATGAAATGTTAATCATATCAAGCGAATGAGCATCAAAATGAAAGAAATATGCATCAAAACGAAGGAAATGTTGATCATAACACGTGAATGAGCATCAAAATGAAGGAACATGCATCGAAACGAAGGAAATGTTGATCATATAACAAGAGAATGAGAATCAAAATGAAGGAAATATGCTTCGAAACAAAGGAAACATTGATCATAGCATTCGAATGAGAATCAAAATGAAGGAATTTGCAACGAAACGAAGGAAATGGTGATCATAACAAGCGAATGAGCATCAAAATGAAGGAAATATGCATATAAACGAAGAAAATGTTGATCATAACACGTGATTGAGCATCAAAATGAAGGAATATGCATCGAAACAAAGGAAATCTTGATCATATAACAAGCTAATGAGAATCAAAATGAAGGAAATATGCTTCGAAACGAAGGAAACGTTGATCATAACATGCAAATGAGAATCAAAATGAAGGAATATGCATCGAAACAAAGGAAATGTTGATCATAACAAGCGAATGAGCATCAAAATGAAGGATATACGCATCGAAACGAAGAAAATGTTGATCATAACAAGCGAATGAGCATCAAAATGAAGGAAATATGCATCGAAACGAAGGAAATGTTTTTCGTAATGAGAAAATGAGTATAAAAATGAAGGAAACATGCATAAAAAAAGGAATTGTTGATCATATCAAGCGAATGAGAGTTAAAATTAAGGAATACGTATCAAAACGAAGGAAATGTTTATCATAAAGAAATATGAATCGAAACGAAGGAAATATTGATCATAACACGCGAATGAGCATCAAAATGAAGGAACATGCTTCGAAATGAAGGAAATGTTTATCATATAACAAGAGAATGAGAATCAAAATGAAGGAAATACGCTTTGAAACGAAGGAAACGTTGATCATAACATGCGAATGAGAATCGAAATGAAGGAATTTCATCGAAACGAAGGAAATGGTAATTATAACAAGCGTATGAGCATCAAAATGAAGGAAACATGCGTCGAAACGAAGGAAATGTTGATCATAACAAGCGAACGAGCATCAAAATAAAGGAAATGTGCGTCGAAACGAAGGAAATGTTGATCATAACAAGCGAATGAGCATCAAAATGAAGGAAATATGCATCGAAGCGAAGGAAATGTTGATAATAACAAGCGAATGAGGATCAAAATGATGGAATATGTATCGAAACGAATGAAATGTTAATCATATCAAGCAAATGGGCATCAAAATGAAGGAAATATGCATCGAAACGAAGGAAATGTTGATCATAACACATGAATGAGCATCAAAATGAAGGAACATGCATCAGAACAAAGGAAATGTTTATCATATAACAAGAGAATGAGAAACAAAATGAAGGAAATATGCTTCGAAACGAAGGAAACGTTGATTCTAACATGCGAATGAGAATCAAAATGAAGGAATTTGCATCGAAACGAAGGAAATGGTGATCATAACAAGCGAGTGAGCATCAAAATGAGGGAAATATGCATCGAAACGAAGAAAATATTGATCATAACAAGCGAATGAGCATCAAAATGAAGGAAATACGCATCGAAATAAAGGAAATATTGATCGTAATGAGAGAATGAGGATCAAAATGAGGGAAACATGCATCTAAACGAAGAAAATGTTGATCTTAACACGCGATTGAGCATCAAAATGAAGGAATAAGCATCGAAACATAGGAAATGTTGATCATATAACAAGCAAATGAGAATCAAATGAAGGAAATATGCTTCGAAACGAAGGAAACGTTGATCATAACATGCAAATGAGAATCAAAATGAAGGAATATGCATCGAAACGAAGGAAATGTTAATCATAACAAGCGAATGAGCATCAAAATGAAGGATATATGCATCGAAACGAAGAAAATGTTGATCATAACAAGCGAATGAGCATCAAAATGAAGGAAATATGCATCGAAATGATGGAAATGTTTATCATATAACAAGAGAATGAGAATCAAAATGAAGGAAATACGCTTCGAAACGAAGGAAACGTTGATCATAACATGCGAATGAGAATCAAAATGAAGGAATTTCATCGAAACGAAGGAAATGGTGATCATAACAAGCGTATGAGCATCAAAATGATGGAAACATGCGTCGAAACAAAGGAAATGTTGATCATAACAAGAGAACGAGTATCGAAATGAAGGAAATGTGAGTCGAAACGAAGGAAATGTTGATCATAACAAGCGAATGAGCATCAAAATGAAGGAAATATGCATAGAAGCGAAGGAAATGTTGATAATAACAAGCGAATGAGGATCAAAATGATGAAATATGTATCGAAACGAATGAAATATTAATCATATCAAGCGAATGGGCATCAAAATGAAGGAAATATGCATTGAAACGAAGGAAATGTTGATCATAACACGTGAATGAGCATCAAAATGAAGGAACATGCATCGAAACAAAGGAAATGTTTATCATATAACAAGAGAATGAGAATCAAAATGAAGGAAATATGCTTCAAAACGAAGGAAACGTTGATCATAACATGCGAATGAGAATCAAAATGAAGGAATTTGCATCGAAACGAAGGAAATGGTGATCATAACAAGCGAATGAGCATCAAAATGAGGGAAATATGCATCTAAACAAAGAAAATGTTGATCATAACAAGCGAATGAGCATCAAAATGAAGGAAATATGCATCGAAGAGAAGGAAATGTTGATAATAACAAGCGAATGAGGATCAAATGACTGAATATGTATCGAAACAAATGAAATGTTAATCATATCAAGCGAGTGAGCATCAAAATGAAAGAAATATGCATCGAAACGAAGGAAATGTTGATCATAACATGGAAATGAGCATCAAAAAGAAGGAACATTCATCGAAACGAAGGAAATGTTGATCATATAACAAGAGAATGAGAATCGAAATGAAGGAAATATGCTTCGAAATGAAGGAAACATTGATCATAACATTCGAATGAGAATCAAAATGAAGGAATTTGCAACGAAACGAATGAAATGGTGATAACAACAAGCGAATGAGTATCAAAATGAAGGAAATTTGTATATAAACGAAGAAAATGTTGATCATAACACGCGATTGAGCATCAAAATGAAGGAATATGCATCGAACCAAAGGAAATGTTGATCATATAACAAGCGAATGAGAATCAAAATGAAGAAAATATGCTTCGAAACTAAGGAAACGTTGATCATAACTTGCAAATGAGAATCAAATTGAAGGAATATGCATCGAAACGAAGGAAATGTTGATTATAACAAGCGAATGAGCATCAAAATGAAGGAAATATGCATCGAAACGAAGAAAATATTGATTATAACAAGCTAATGAGCATCAAAATGAAGGAAATATGCATCGAAACGAAGGAAATGTTTTTCGTAATGAGAAAATGAGCATCAAAATGAAGGAAACATGCGTCGAAACGAAGGAAATGTTGATCATAACAAGCGAATGAGAGTTAAAATTAAGGAATATGTATCGAAACGAATGCGAATCAAAATGAAGGAATTTGCATCGAAACGAAGAAAATGGTGATCATAACATGCGTTTGAGCATCAAAATGAAGGAAACATACGTCGAAACGAAAGAAATGTTGATCATAACAAGCGAACGAGAATCAAAATGAAGGAAATGTGAGTCGAAACAGAGGAAATGTTAATCATAACAAGCGAATGAGCATCAAAATGAAGGTAATATGCATCGAAGCGAAGGAAATATTGATCATAACAAGCGAATGAGGATCAAAATGACGGAATATGTATCGAAACAAATGAAATGTTATTCATGTCAAGCGAATGAGCATCAAAATGAAAGAAATATGCATTGAAACGAATGAAATATTGATCATAACACGCGAATAAGCATCAAAATGAAGGAACATGCATCGAAACAAAGGAAATGTTGATCATATAACAAGAGAATGTATAATATCTTAGTTCAACTAGATTTTTTTTAGAAAGCCCAAAACCTATTTATTTATTTTTATAGCCCAAAAGGCCAGCCCAACTAGATTTTTTTAAGAAAGCCCAAAACCTATTTATTTATTTTTATAACCCAAAAGGCCAGCCCAATTAAGCCCAACTAGATTTTTTTAGAAAGCCCAAACTTATTTATTTATTTATTTTGTGGCCCAAAGTTTCAGCCCACTTAAATGGCCTGATATATAATTAGTAAGGCTAAAGTTAAAAAAAAAAGAGAGAGAGAAGAACGGGAGAAGAAAAGCAAAAGAGGGGAAAGAAAAGAGTGAAGAGGAGAAACCCTTGTTGATCAAATTCTCCCTTACAACCCTCATCCTAGGTGGTTTCTAAGTTGTTTTGAGGTAAGTGGTGTGTGAATTAAGCTTCCTTCTTCCATGATTTTGTAATTTTGTGGGGTTTTTCTTTTTGGTATTTGGGTAATTTACAGACTGTTCGAACTGATTTTGACATAGGTATTACCCTTGAAAGTTTGCAAACTTAATTTCTGTACGTAGCTGAACTCGTTAGCTTTCCGTAGCCACTTGAAACGCCTCAATCCGATTATTCTACAATTAGTTATGATTTTTCTCGTAAACTGCCGCTAGCTGGAAAATTTCAGAATTTTTATGTGGAATTCAAACTTATTTTTTTATCGTTTCGTTTAGTTAATGTATTGAAACAGTTATATGGGATTGGGAACTGATGTTAAGGAGTTACATGCCATTTTATTTAATATCGACTCGTTCGAACTCGATTAGGATTTGTTTTTAGCAATGAAAGGGATGTTAACGCTAATAGTTAGTTATATTTAATTTGTCTTTAATTGCTCATCTCCTTTCTAGGTAAAGAACCATCGACGAAAGGCAAGGGACCGACTTCAGATTCTGGAGAGAGTTAATCACTTCCTTGTGAGTTGATAATTCGGGAACGCCTTCTCTTGTGGGAAGTGTGGACCCTCGATAAATGTGCATTTATTTTAGTTTTAGTTAATTGATAAGAAAATTATTTGGTATTATGTTATGTGGTAAAGAGCCTGATTGGCTCGATTGCTCTGGTTAGAGTCATGTTAGCCATTTTATGAGTATTATTGATTTCTGGTTATTCTTGTGTGCCAATTAAGACTCTAACTTGAGTCGTTATTCATCTTATGATGCACATGCATATGTATGCCTGGTACCAAGGTTAAGTAGCCCGAATTGGTCACGGTTCGGGTGAGTTGGAGCGACATTGATTAAGTAGCCCGAATTGTCGCGGTTCGGGTGAGTTAGAGTGACAACCAAGTTGCCCGTGATTGGCAAACCTGGGTGAGTTAGATCTAACGGGGCACCTGTCCATTTGCCAAATACTGATACTCTGGAGGGTGATCGTTAGATGGATCAGTCTATTATAGGCTCAGTCAACGTCACCGGTGTGGGACATGCATGTCATATATGTTTATATGTTTGATCATTTCAAGTATTCACGTCGATATTGAATTGTGAACTTTAGCACTTGGCGTATTGAGAAAGAATATTAATGTGCATTTTATCTAGAGTAACGGTGACGGGCTTGGACTGTCTCTCGACGGAGAGCTCAGTTCGAGGAGGATATTGACTACCCATGTGTCTTTTATGTGATAACATGTTGTTTGAACTAATTGTGTTATTCGTAAATGTGCACTAAGGTTTTTATTTTCATTAATATGTATACTGAGTGAGAAATAGTTATTGTAGGACGAAATGTGGGATTTTATGTTATGAACCGCGAGTGGAATACATGATTCGTATAAGGGTCGGGGTGACCGGCTTATCACCTCACTGAGCTAGTGGTTTTGCTCACCCCCATCATTCTTTCCTTTTCAGGCTGTTGATATCGTTTTGGTTGGAGGTTTTCCTATCGTTTGCTCGTCATCCAATCCGTGTTTTGGGTACTTTCTCTTTTATGTAAATTAACGGATTCATTGGCGAGATTGTATAGTTTATATTTGGTGACCCCCTTGATGTTCTTTTTGTACCTTCGCGATGTTATATCGTTCATGTATATTTTCTTTAAACTAAGTTACACCGTTGTATTTTGTACCTTTGTAAATCCTTGTTGATACTTTTTGAGATGATGTCCTCGGGTTGTACACGTTGTTATCAGTTGTTCAGCTCTACAGGTACTTGATAGCAAGCCTTACGTTTTCTATAAACTTTGTAGAGTGGAGTGCACCCATTCTGCGAAATTTATGGTTAACGTGGCGGTTGTCGCGTTCAGTCTGGGGTCGGGGCGTGACAACTTTCTTGGTATCAGAGCCTGGTTTTATGATTCTCATTCTTTTTGTGTCAAGCCAATGAGTCCAACTTTGTTTCTATGTCATCCTAAGGTATCGTATTGCCTTGACGTTGACCTTGCATTTTCTTTCCTTTCTTCCTTTCAGTCATTATGGCACCTCCAGTTCGTCGTCGAGGTCGAGGACATGCTCCTCGTGATCCTCCGAGTCCTCTACTCTCTTCTGTTCCTCGTGGACCTCGAGGACATGTTTCTTCTGATCATGTCATTCCTCCGACGGTTACGGACCCTATCGATTCTGATCATAGGGTGCTAGTTTCCCAGGTAGAGCAACCACGGGCCCAGTTGCGGGTTGAGCACATGATGACACCCGAGCAGTACCAATTGTATTATGATCACATTCGAATACATGGTGTTTCACCACCTACAACGGCTCATACAACTACGACTGTCACTGAAGAGGTTCTTCGTGCTAATGAATCGATTCGACCTACATCTAATGTACCAGTTTTTACTCCAGAAATGGCTTTAGGAGGTTCTGCTTCTCGAGGTGCACTTTTTATACCTGATTTGGTGAAAGCAATTGAAAACATGGGGACTTCGAAATTTGACGGTGCAAGAGATGCTTCTAAAGCGGGGCATGGTTAAAGGAGATTACAGAGACTTTGACACCTTGATGATTGAAGAATGTTATCGTGTGGTCATTGCGACCAAGCTGTTAGGCCCAGATGCACGACGATGGTGGCAGAATCTAAAAGAGACATCTTCAGTTACTATTACGTGGGCTATCTTTGTGGAACGATTCAAAGATCGATACTTCTCTCAGTACATCAAGGATCAGAAGAGAAAGGAGTTCTTCAACCTCTTTCAAGGCATTATGTCGGTCGTTGAGTACGAAAGCAAATTTCTGGAATTGCGAGAATTTGCTCCTGAGTCATATACGACGAGAGACTTATGCAAGAGATTTGGAGATGGTCTTAATTTAAATATTCGAGATCGCATCAAGTCCGGAGACAAGTACGAGAGTCTTGACGATCTCGTAGAAGAAGCCCTGAGGGTAGAAGGTTTAGTTCAGGCGAGACATAAGCTTGCAGAACGATCACAAAAGAAAAGGCAAGGGAGCGCATTTCCAGGAAATGCATCGAAGGTGTATAGGGGTGTGGGATCTTCGCGTGGCGCATCAAGTTCGGCATCTATTAGTTTTCCTCAACCTCGGGAGCAGTTTAGTAGAGGCGGGAGCAATGTCTCGGGATCGGTTGGTGAAAATCGCAAGTGCCAGAATTGCCTAAAATATCATGACGGCCCCTGTAAGGCTCCTCAAGTATGTTTTCAGTGTCGACAGCCGGGGCATATGCGAAGTTCTTGTCCTCAGCTTATGGGAACGAGCAGTCAGGGTTCTGGTCAGCTTCGTGGTAAACTAACATATTCTACACCCAGAGATACTCGATCTGCAGTTACCAGAGTGCCTGATGCCTCAAGTGGCCCTAGTATTCAATCACCTATGCAAGGAAGGAAGCAAACTAGAGTATTTCATATTTCCCAAGAAGATGCTCGCTCAGATCCGAAGGTTGTGACAGGTAATTTATAATTTGAGTATTTTCACATGCTAGATCTAACCCCGCCTTGTTATGCCACTTGATTACGAATAAAACATTCGTAAGAAATTCTATCTTTCCGAATTTTTAAATCACAATCTCACCTAATATTGCTTCTTTAGGCCATGTGTTTGTGGGAGACCATCAGGTCTACGCATTATTTGACCCAGGTTCTGATAGGTCTTATATCCGAGATGATCTTACTGCGATCTTAGATTATCCTATCTCTCATTTGTCACCTGGAATCATCGTTCATACCCCTCTTGGAGAGCGTCTAATTCGTGATTCGGTATTCCTTGGTTGTCCATTGAAGATCAAAGATGTCATTTTAGAGGCTGAATTGATACCATTGCCTTTGATTGATCTTGATGTTATTCTTGGCATGGATTGGTTTTCTTCTCATCATGCAATTCTCGATTGCCACGAGAAGCTTGTTATTTTTCGTAGACCAGGATTCTCAGAACTTGTTTTTGAGGGTAAAATTCAAACGAGATCCCTCTCTTTTATTTCAATGTTGACTGCGCATAAATTAATGCGTAAGGGTTGTGAGGCATTCTTGGCATTTGTCATCGATACTTCTCTTTCTGAAACTAAACTAGATGACATCCCAATCTTGAATGAATTTCCTGATGTCTTTCCCGAAGACTTACCAGGACAACCTCCGAATCGAGAGATTGATTTTTTCATTGACGTACTTCCTGGAATCACACCTATATCGATTACTCCATATCGAAGGTCGCCTGCTGAGCTTAAGGAACTCCAGACACAACTTGGGGAATTATTGGAGAAAGGTTTCATACGACCTAGCACATCTCCATGGGGTGCTCCAATTCTTTTTGTCAAGAAGAAAGATGGATCACTCCGTCTATGTGTCGACTACCGTCAATTGAACAAGGTGACAATCAAGAACAAATATCCTCTTCCAAGAATCGATGATCTGTTTGATCAATTGCAAGGAGCAACTGTGTTCTCAAAAATTGATTTGCGATCCGGTTATCACCAACTCAAGATTAGGGAATCTGATATCCCTAAGTCTGCTTTTCGAACCAGATACGGTCATTTTGAATTATGTGTTATACCTTTTGGACTCACAAATGCTCCTGCAGCTTTTATGGATCTTATGAATCGGGTCTTTCGGCCGTACTTAGATAAGTTTGTCATCATCTTCATTGATGACATTCTTATTTATTCTAAATCGTACGACGAGCATTCTCATCATCTAAGAATTGCTCTGAACATTCTCAAAGAAAATCAGCTTTATGCTAAATTCTCGAAGTGTGAATTTTGGCTTCGTGAGGTAAGCTTTTTGGGTCATCAAATTTCTAAAGAAGGAATCTACGTCGATCCAGTGAAGATTCAAGCTATACTAGATTGGGAGCGTCCAAAGAACGTGACAGAGATTCGTAGTTTTCTGGGATTAGCTGGATATTATCGACGGTTTGTCAAAGACTTTTCAATATTGGCTTCATCTTTGACTAAATTGACTCAAAAAGGGGTAAAATTTGAATGGAGTGAAGAATGCGAGGAAGCATTTCAAGAATTGAAAAGACGACTCTTTCAGCTCCTATTCTCGCTTTGTCAGACCCAGCGATTGGAGAATTTACCATTTATAGCGATGCCTCGAGACAAGGATTAGGATGCGTTCTCATGCAAGAAGAAAAGGTTATTGCCTACGCTTCAAGGCAATTGAAGAAGAACGAAGAAAATTATCTTACACATGATTTAGAGTTGGCTGCAATCGTCTTTGCATTGAAGATCTGGAGGCACTATCTGTATTGTGCAACTTGTCGGGTTTTCACTGATCACAAGAGCTTAAAGTATATCACCACGCAAAAGGAGCTCAACCTCAGGCAAAGGCGATGGATGGAGTTGATTAGTGACTATGACTTAGTCATCGATTATCATCCTGGCAAGGCGAACGTTGTTGCAGATGCACTGAGTAGAAAGTCTTCTACCTCACTTGCTTCGATTCAATCTTTTTATCTTCCTATGTTGGGCAATTTAAATCTTTACACATTTCGCTCGATTGTGAAAAGTCTAATGATTCTGCCTTAATCGCCAAATTCGAGGTTAGACCTACGTTGTTCGAGAAAATTCGAGAAAGACAGTCACACGATGTTCATTTACAACAGAAGATGGCGAAGCCAAATCAAGGAAAAGAAACAGAATTTCAAATTTGGGATGATGGACTTCTTACTTTTAAAAATTGTGTTTGTGTTCCATCAGAACTTGATGTTCGTAGAGCTATTCTTGAGGAAGCCCATTCTTCAGCCTATGCTATGCATCCTGGTAGTACCAAAATGTATAGAACACTTCGGGAGCATTATTGGTGGCCAGGTATGAAACGGGACACTACTGAATTTGTATCAAAGTGCTTATCATGCCAACAGATTAAAGCGGAGCACCAAAAATCAGCCGTCATGCTTCAACCACTACCTATTCCTGAGTGGAAATGGAAAAACGTCACAATGGATTTTGTTTCTGGTTTACCTCGAACCCAAAAGGGTCATGACTCAATTTGGGTCATTGTCGATCGTCTGACGAAATCGGGACATTTCCTTCCTGTGCATACCAACGAATCTTTAGAGAAACTTGCCAAGTTATATGTCGATGAGATCGTGAGATTGCACGGAGTACCAGTGTCAATCATATCTGACCGTGATCCAAGATTCACTTCCCATTTTTGGCCTAGTCTCCAGAAAGCGCTAGGTACAAAATTACTATTCAGTACCTCGTTTCATCCACAGACTGATGGACAGTCAGAGTGAACTATACAGATACTAGAAGACATGCTACGTGCAGTGGTGTTGAATTTGGGAGGTAGCTGGGATAAGTACGTGACTTTGGTGGAGTTCGCTTATAACAACAGTTATCATTCAAGCATTGGAATGCCCCCGTACGAAGCTCTGTATGGCCGAAAGTGTCGAACACCACTCTTTTGGGATGAGGTTGGCGAGAGACAAATCGAACAAGTAGAACTTATCAAAGATGCGAAGGCAAAAATACAACGTATTCGAGACAGACTTAAGGCAGCGCAAGATCGACAGAAAAGCTACGCAGATAATAGGAGGCGCGATTTGGAGTTTAATGAAGGAGACAAAGTTTTTCTGAAAGTTTCTCCATGGAAGGGCGTGTTGCGATTCCGCCATCGAGGAAAGTTGAGTCCAAGGTATATTGGCCCGTTTACGATCGTGCAAAGGATTGGTCGTGTCGCGTATCGACTTGAGCTACCATCGGAATTATCGAAGATTCACGATGTCTTCCATGTCTCTATGCTTAGAAAATATGAACCAGATCCTTCGCACGTGCTCAAAGATCCCCCAGTTGTATTAAAGGAAAATCTATCGTACGAAGTACAACCTGTTCAAATTGTAGATCGCCGAGAGAAAATGCTTCGTAACAAATCCATTCCTATGGTGAGAATTCTATGGAGAAGTGATCAAATTGAAGAAGAAACATGGGAACCAGAGTCAGTCATGCGTCAACACCATCCAAATCTCTTTTCATCTCTAGGTACGTTTATGTTTCGAGGACGAAACTTTTTGGAGGAGGGGATACTTTATAATATCTTAGTTCAACTAGATTTTTTTTAGAAAGCCCAATACCTATTTATTTATTTTTATAGCCCAAAAGGCCAGCCCAATTAAGCCCAACTAGATTTTTTTTAGAAAGCCCAAAACCTATTTATTTATTTTTATAGCCCAAAAGGCCAGCCCAATTAAGCCCAACTAGATTTTTTTAGAAAGCCCAAACTTATTTATTTATTTATTTTGTGGCCCAAAGTTTCAGCCCACTTAAATGGCCTGATATATAATTAGTAAGGCTAAAGTTAAAAAAAAAAAGAGAGAGAAGAACGGGAGAAGAAAAGCAAAAGACGGGAAAGAAAAGGGTGAAGAGGAGAAACCTTTGTTGATCAAATTCTCCCTTACAACCCTCATCCTAGGTGGTTTCTAAGTTGTTTTGAGGTATGTGGTGTGTGAATTAAGCTTCCTTCTTCCATGATTTTGTAATTTTGTGGGGTTTTTCTTTTTGGTATGTGGGTAATTTGCAGACTGTTCGAACTGATTTTGACATAGCTATTACCCTTGAAAGTTTGCAAACTTAATTTCTGTACGTAGCTGAACTCGTTAGCTTTCCGTAGCCACTTGAAACGCCTCAATCCGATTATTCTACAATTAGTTATGATTTTTCTCGTAAACTGCCGCTAGCTGGAAAATTTCAGAATTTTTATGTCGAATTCAAACTTATTTTTTATCGTTTCATTTAGTTAATGTATTGAAACGGTTATATGGGATTGGGAACTGATGTTAAGGAGTTACATGCCATTTTATTTAATATCGACTCGTTCGAACTCGATTAGGATTTGTTTTTAGCAATGTAAGGGATGTTAACGCTAATAGTTAGTTATATTTAATTTGTCTTTAATTGCTCATCTCCTTTCTAGGTAAAGAACCATCGACGAAGGGCAAGGGACCGACTTCAGATTCCGGAGAGAGTTAATCACTTCCTTGTGAGTTGATAATTCGGGAACGCCTTCTCTTGTGGGAAGTGTGGACCCTCGATAAATGTGCATTTATTTTAGTTTTAGTTAATTGATAAGAAAATTATTTGGTATTATGTTATGTGGTAAAGAGCTTGATTGGCTCGATTGCTCTAGTTAGAGTCATGTTAGTCATTTTATGAGTATTATTGATTTCTGGTTATTCTTGTTTGCCAATTAAGACTCTAACTTGAGTCGTTATTCATCTTATGATGCACATGCATATGTATGCCTGGTACCAAGGTTAAGTAGCCCGAATTGGTCACGGTTCGGGTGAGTTGGAGCGATATTGATTAAGTAGCCCGAATTGTCGCGGTTCGGGTGAGTTAGAGTGACAACCAAGTTGCCCGTGATTGGCAAACCTGGGTGAGTTAGATCTAACGGGGCACCTGTCCATTTGCCAAATACTGATACACTGGAGGGTGATCATTAGATGGATCAGTCTATTATAGGCTCAGTCAACATCACCGGTGTGGGACATGCATGTCATATATGTTTATATGTTTGATCATTTCAAGTATTCACGTCGATATTGAATTGTGAACTTTAGCACTTGGCGTATTGAGAAAGAATATTAATATGCATTTTATCTAGAGTAACGGTGACGGGCTTGGACTGTCTCTCGACGGAGAGCTCAGTTCAAGGAGGATATTGACTACCGATGCGTCTTTTATGTGATAACATGTTGTTTGAACTAATTGTGTTATTCGTAAATGTGCACTAAGGTTTTTATTTTCATTAATATGTATACTGAGTGAGAAATAGTTATTGTAGGACGAAATGTGGGATTTTATGTTATGAACCGCGAGTGGAATACATGCTTCGTATAAGGGTCGGGGTGACCGGCTTATCACCTCACTGAGCTTGTGGTTTTGCTCACCCCCATCATTCTTTCCTTTTCAGGCTATTGATATCGTTTTGGTTGGAGGTTTTCCTATTGTTTGCTCGTCATCCAATCCGTGTTTTGGGTACTTTCTCTTTTATGTAAATTAACGGATTCATTGGCGAGATTGTATAGTTTATATTTGGTGACCCCCTTGATGTTCTTTTTGTACCTTCGCGATGTTATATCGTTCATGTATATTTTCTTTAAACTAAGTTACACCGTTGTATTTTGTACCTTTGTAAATCCTTGTTGATACTTTTTGAGATGATGTCCTCAGGTTGTACCCGTTGTTATCAGTTGTTCAGCTCAACAGGTACTTGATAGCAAGCCTTACGTTTTCTATAAACTTTGTGGAGTGGAGTGCACCCATTCTGCGAAATTTATGGTTAACGTGGCGGTTGTCGCGTTCTGTCTGGGGTCGGGGCGTGACAGAATGAGAACCAAAATGAAGGAAATATGCTTCGAAACAAAGGAAACGTTGATCATAACATTCGAATGAGAATTAAAATGAAGGAATTTAACAACGAAACGAAGGAAATGGTGATCATAACAAGCAAATGAGCATCAAAATGAAGGATATATGCATCTAAACGAAGAAAATGTTGATCATAATAAGTGAATAAGCATCAAAATGAAGGAAATATGCATCTAAACAAAGAAAATGTTGATCATAACACACGATTGAGCATCAAAATGAAGGAATATGCATCGAAACAAAGGAAATGTTGATCATATAACAAGCGAATGAGAATCAAAATGAAGGAAATATGCTTCGAAACGAAGGAAACATTGATCTTAACATGCAAATGAGAATCAAAATGAAGGAATATGCATCGAAAAAGGAAATGTTGATCATAACATGCGAATGAGCATCAAAATGAAGGAAATATGCATCGAAACGAGGAAAATGTAGATCATAACAAGCGAAAGAGCATTAAAATGAAGGAAATATGCATCGAAACGAAGGAAATGTTTTTTGTAATGAGAAAATGAGTATCAAAATGAAGGAAACATGCATCAAAATGAAGGAAATGTTGATCATAACAAGCGAATGAGAGTTAAAATTAAGGAATATGTATCGAAACGAAGGAAATGTTTATCATAACAAGCGAATGGGCATCAAAATGAAAGAAATAAGCATTGAAACGAAGGAAATGTTGATCATAACGCGCGAATGAGCATCAAAATGAAGGAACATGCATCTAAACAAAGGAAATATTTATCATATAATAAGAGAATGAGAATCAAAATGAAGGAAATATGCTTCGAACCGAAGGAAACGTTAATCATAACATGCAAATGAGAATCAAAATGTAGGAATTTCATCGAAACGAAGGAAATGGTGATCATAACAAGCGAATGAGCATCAAAATGAAAAAATATGCATCTAAGCGAAGGAAATATTGATCATAACAAGCGAATGAGGATCAAAATGACGGAATATGTATCGAAACGAATGAAATGTTATTCATGTCAAGCGAATGAGCATCAAAATAAAAGAAATATGCATCGAAACGAATGAAATATTGATCATAACACGCGAATGAGCATCAAAATGAAGGAACATGCATCGAAACAAAGGAAATGTTGATCATATAACAAGAGAATGAGAACCAAAATGAAGGAAATATGCTTCGAAACAAAGGAAACGTTGATCATAACATTCGAATGAGAATCAAAATGAAGGAATTTGCAACGAAACGAAGGAAATGGTGATCATAACAAGCAAATGAGCATCAAAATGAAGGAAATATGCATCTAAACAAAGAAAATGTTGATCATAACAAGTGAATAAGCATCAAAATGAAGGAAACATGCATCTAAACGAAGAAAATATTGATCATAACACGCGATTGAGCATCAAAATGAAGGAATATGCATCGAAACAAAGGAAATGTTGCTCATATAACATGCGAATGGGAATCAAAATGAAGGAAATATGCTTCGAAACGAAGGAAACATTGATCATAACATGCAAATGAGAATCAAAATGAAGGAATATGCATCGAAACATAGGAAAAGTTGATCATAACACGCGAATGAGCATCAAAATGAAGGAAATATGCATCGAAACGAGGAAAATGTTGATCATAACAAGCGAATGAGCATCAAAATAAAGGAAATATGCATCGAAACGAAGGAAATGTTTTTCCTAATGAGAAAATGAGTATCAAAATGAAGGAAACATGCATCAAAACGAAGGAAATATTGATCATAACAAGCGAATGAGAGTTAAAATTAAGGAATATGTATCGAAACGAATGAAATGTTTATCATAACACGCGAATGAGCATCAAAATGAAGGAAAATGCATCGAAACAAAGGAAATGTTTATCATATAATAAGAGAATGAGAATCAAAATGAAGGAAATATGCTTTTTAGCTAAGGAAACATTGATCATAACATGAGAATGAGAATCAAAATGAAGGAATTTCATCGAAATGAAGGAAATGGTGATCATAACAAGCGTATGAGCATCAAAATTAAGGAAACATGCGTCGAAACAAAGGAAATGTTGATCATACCAAGCGAATGAGAGTTAAAATTAAGGAATATGTATCGAAATGAAGGAAATGTTTATCATAACAAGCGAATGGGCATCAAAATGAAAGAAATATGCATCGAAACGAAGGAAATATTAATCATGACATGTGAATGAGCATCAAAATGAAGGAAAATGCATCGAAACGAAGGAAATGATTATCATATAATAAGAGAATGAGAATCAAAATTAAGGAAATATGCTTCGAAACGAAGAAAAGGTTGATCATAACATGCGAATAAGAATCAAAATGAATGAATTTCATCGAAACGAAGGAAATGGTGATCATAACAAGCGTATGAGCATCAAAATGAAGGAAACATGCGTCGAAATGAAGGAAATGTTGATCATAACAATCGAACGAGAATCAAAATGACGGAAATGTGAGTCGAAACAGAGGAAATGTTGATCATAACAAGCGAATGAGCATCAAAATGAAGGAAATATGCATCGAAGCGAAGGAAATATTGATCATAACAAGCGAATGAGGATCAAAATGATGGAATATGTATCGAAACGAATGAAATGTTATTCATGTCAAGCGAATGAGCATCAAAATAAAAGAAATATGCATTGAAACGAATGAAATATTGATCATAACACGCGAATGAGCATCAAAATGAAGGAACATGCATCGAAACAAAGGAAATGTTGATCATATAACAAGAGAATGAGAACCAAAATGAATGAAATATGCTTCGAAACAAAGGAAACGTTGATCATAACATTCGAATGAGAATCAAAATGAAGGAATTTCATCGAAACGAAGGAAATGGTGATCATAACAAGCGTATGAGCATCAAAATTAAGGAAACATGCGTCGAAACAAAGGAAATGTTGATAATACCAAGCGAATGAGAGTTAAAATTAAGGAATATGTATCGAAATAAAGGAAATGTTTATCATAACAAGCGAATGGGCATCAAAATGAAAGAAATATGCATCGAAACGAAGGAAATATTGATCATGACATGTGAATGAGCATCAAAATGAAGGAAAATGCATCAAAACGAAGGAAATGATTATCATATAATAAGAGAATGAGAATCAAAATTAAGGAAATATGCTTCGAAACGAAGAAAAGGTTGATCATAACATGCGAATAAGAATCAAAATGAATGAATTTCATCGAAACGAAGGAAATGGTGATCATAACAAGTGTATGAGCATCAAAATGAAGGAAACATGCGTCGAAACGAAGGAAATGTTGATCATAACAAGCGAACGAGAATCAAAATGAAGGAAATGTGAGTCGAAACAGAGGAAATGTTGATCATAACAAGCGAATGAGCATCAAAATGAAGGAAATATGCATCGAAGCGAAGGAAATATTGATCATAACAAGCGAATGAGGATCAAAATGACGGAATATGTATCGAAACGAATGAAATGTTATTCATGTCAAGCTAATGAGCATCAAAATAAAAGAAATATGCATCGAAACGAATGAAATATTGATCATAACACGCGAATGAGCATCAAAATGAAGGAACATGCATCGAAACAAAGTAAATGTTGATCATATAACAAGAGAATGAGAACCAAAATGAAGGAAATATGCTTCGAAACAAAGGAAACGTTGATCATAACATTCGAATGAGAATCAAAATGAAGGAATTTGCAACGAAACGAAGGAAATGGTGATCATAACAAGCAAATGAGCATCAAAATGAAGGAAATATGCATCTAAACAAAGAAAATGTTGATCATAACAAGTGAATAAGCATCAAAATAAAGGAAACATGCATCTAAACGAAGAAAATATTGATCATAACACGCGATTGAGCATCAAAATGAAGGAATATGCATCGAGACAAAGGAAATGTTGCTCATATAACTTGCGAATGGGAATCAAAATGAAGGAAATATGCTTCGAAACGAAGGAAACGTTGATCAAAACATGCAAATGAGAATCAAAATGAAGGAATATGCATCGAAACATAGGAAAAGTTGATCATAACACGCGAATGAGCATCAAAATGAAGGAAATATGCATCGAAACGAGGAAAATGTTGATCATAACAAGCGAATGAGCATCAAAATAAAGGAAATATGCATCGAAACGAAGGAAATGTTTTTCCTAATGAGAAAATGAGTATCAAAATGAAGGAAACATGCATCAAAACGAAGGAAATATTGATCATAACAAGCGAATGAGAGTTAAAATTAAGGAATATGTATCGAAACGAATGAAATGTTTATCATAACACGCGAATGAGCATCAAAATGAAGGAAAATGCATCGAAACAAAGGAAATGTTTATCATATAATAAGAGAATGAGAATCAAAATGAAGGAAATATGCTTCGAAACTAAGGAAACATTGATCATAACATGAGAATGAGAATCAAAATGAAGGAATTTCATCGAAATGAAGGAAATTGTGATCATAACAAGCGTATGAGCATCAAAATTAAGGAAACATGCGTCGAAACAAAGGAAATGTTGATCATACCAAGCGAATGAGAGTTAAAATTAAGGAATATGTATCGAAATGAAGGAAATGTTTATCATAACAAGCGAATGGGCATCAAAATGAAAGAAATATGCATCGAAACAAAGGAAATATTAATCATGACATGTGAATGAGCATCAAAATGAAGGAAAATGCATCGAAACGAAGGAAATGATTATCATATAATAAGAGAATGAGAATCAAAATTAAGGAAATATGCTTCGAAACGAAGAAAAGGTTGATCATAACATGCGAATAAGAATCAAAATGAATGAATTTCATCGAAACGAAGGAAATGGTGATCATAACAAGCGTATGAGCATCAAAATGAAGGAAACATGCGTCGAAATGAAGGAAATGTTGATCATAACAATCGAACGAGAATCAAAATGATGGAAATATGAGTCGAAACAGAGGAAATGTTGATCATAACAAGTGAATGAGCATCAAAATGAAGGAAATATGCATCGAAGCGAAGGAAATATTGATCATAACAAGCGAATGAGGATCAAAATGATGGAATATGTATCGAAACGAATGAAATATTATTCATGTCAAGCGAATGAGCATCAAAATAAAAGAAATATGCATTGAAACGAATGAAATATTGATCATAACACGCGAATGAGCATCAAAATGAAGGAACATGCATCGAAACAAAGGAAATGTTGATCATATAACAAGAGAATGAGAACCAAAATGAAGGAAATATGCTTCGAAACAAAGGAAACGTTGATCATAACATTCGAATGAGAATCAAAATGAAGGAATTTGCATCGAAACAAAGGAAATGTGATCATAACAAGCAAATGAGCATCAAAATGAAGGAAATATGCATCTAAACAAAGAAAATGTTGATCATAACAAGTGAATAAGCATCAAAATGAAGGAAACATGCATCTAAATGAAGAAAATGTTGATCATAACACGCGATTGAGCATCAAAATAAAGTAATATGCATCGAAACAAAGGAAATGTTGCTCATATAACATGCGAATGGGAATCAAAATGAAGGAAATATGCTTCGAAACGAAAGAAACGTTGATCATAACATGCAAATGAGAATCAAAATGAAGGAATATGCATCGAAACCTAGGAAAAGTTGATCATAACACGCAAATGAGCATCAAAATGAAGGAAATATGCATCGAAACGAGGAAAATGTTGATCATAACAAGCGAATGAGCATCAAAATAAAGGAAATATGCATCGAAATGAAGGAAATGTTTTTCCTAATGAGAAAATGAGTATCAAAATGAAGGAAACATGCATCAAAATGAAGGAAATGTTGATCATAACAAGCGAATGAGAGTTAAAATTAAGGAATATGTATCGAAACGAATGAAATGTTTATCATAACACGCGAATGAGCATCAAAATGAAGGAAAATGCATCGAAACGAAGGAAATGTTTATCATATAATAAGAGAATGAGAATCAAAATGAAGGAAATATGCTTCGAAACTAAGGAAACATTGATCATAACATGAGAATGAGAATCAAAATGAAGGAATTTCATCGAAACGAAGGAAATGGTGATCATAACAAGCGTATGAGCATCAAAATTAAGGAAACATGCGTCGAAACAAAGGAAATGTTGATAATACCAAGCGAATGAGAGTTATAATTAAGGAATATGTATCGAAATAAAGGAAATGTTTATCATAACAAGCGAATGGGCATCAAAATGAAAGAAATATGCATCGAAACGAAGGAAATATTGATCATGACATGTGAATGAGCATCAAAATGAAGGAAAATGCATCGAAACGAAGGAAATGATTATCATATAATAAGAGAATGAGAATCAAAATTAAGGAAATATGCTTCGAAACGAAGAAAAGGTTGATCATAACATGCGAATAAGAATCAAAATGAATGAATTTCATCGAAACGAAGGAAATGGTGATCATAACAAGCGTATGAGCATCAAAATGAAGGAAACATGCTTCGAAACAAAGGAAATGTTGATCATAACAAGCGAACGAGAATCAAAATGAAGGAAATGTGAGTCGAAACAGAGGAAATGTTGATCATAACAAGCGAATGAGCATCAAAATGAATGAAATATGCATCGAAGCGAAGGAAATATTGATCATAACAAGCGAATGAGGATCAAAATGACGGAATATGTATCGAAACGAATGAAATGTTATTCATGTCAAGCTAATGATCATCAAAATAAAAGAAATATGCATCGAAACGAATGAAATATTGATCATAACACGCGAATGAGCATCAAAATGAAGGAACATGCATCGAAACAAAGGAAATGTTGATCATATAACAAGAGAATGAGAACCAAAATGAAGGAAATATGCTTCGAAACAAAGGAAACGTTGATCATAACATTCGAATGAGAATCAAAATGAAGGAATTTGCAACGAAACGAAGGAAATGGTGATCATAACAAGCAAATGAGCATCAAAATGAAGGAAATATGCATCTAAACAAAGAAAATGTTGATCATAACAAGTGAATAAGCATCAAAATGAAGGAAACATGCATCTAAACGAAGAAAATATTGATCATAACACGCGATTGAGCATCAAAATGAAGGAATATGCATCGAAACAAAGGAAATGTTGCTCATATAACATGCGAATGGGAATCAAAATGAAGGAAATATGCTTCGAAACGAAGGAAACGTTGATCATAACATGCAAATGAGAATCAAAATGAAGGAATATGCATCGAAACATAGGAAAAGTTGATCATAACACGCGAATGAGCATCAAAATGAAGGAAATATGCATCGAAACGAGGAAAATGTTGATCATAACAAGCGAATGAGCATCAAAATAAAGGAAATATGCATCGAAACGAAGGAAATGTTTTTCCTAATGAGAAAATGAGTATCAAAATGAAGGAAACATGCATCAAAACGAAGGAAATATTGATCATAACAAGCGAATGAGAGTTAAAATTAAGGAATATGTATCGAAACGAATGAAATGTTTATCATAACACGCGAATGAGCATCAAAATGAAGGAAAATGCATCGAAACAAAGGAAATGTTTATCATATAATAAGAGAATGAGAATCAAAATGAAGGAAATATGCTTCGAAACTAAGGAAACATTGATCATAACATGAGAATGAGAATCAAAATGAAGGAATTTCATCGAAATGAAGGAAATGGTGATCATAACAAGCGTATGAGCATCAAAATTAAGGAAACATTCATCGAAACAAAAGAAATGTTGATCATACCAAGCGAATGAGAGTTAAAATTAAGGAATATGTATCGAAATGAAGGAAATGTTTATCATAACAAGCTAATGGGCATCAAAATGAAAGAAATATGCATCGAAACGAAGGAAATATTAATCATGACATGTGAATGAGCATCAAAATGAAGGAAAATGCATCGAAACGAAGGAAATGATTATCATATAATAAGAGAATGAGAATCAAAATTAAGGAAATATGCTTCGAAACGAAGAAAAGGTTGATCATAACATGCGAATAAGAATCAAAATGAATGAATTTCATCGAAACGAAGGAAATGGTGATCATAACAAGCGTATGAGCATCAAAATGAAGGAAACATGCGTCGAAATGAAGGAAATGTTGATCATAACAATCAAACGAGAATCAAAATGACGGAAATGTGAGTCGAAACAGAGGAAATGTTGATCATAACAAGCGAATGAGCATCAAAATGAAGGAAATATGCATCGAAGCGAAGGAAATATTGATCATAACAAGCGAATGAGGATCAAAATAATGGAATATGTATCGAAACGAATGAAATGTTATTCATGTCAAGCGAATGAGCATCAAAATAAAAGAAATATGCATTGAAACGAATGAAATATTGATCATAACACGCGAATGAGCATCAAAATGAAGGAACATGCATCGAAACAAAGGAAATGTTGATCATATAACAAGAGAATGAGAACCAAAATGAAGGAAATATGCTTCGAAACAAAGGAAACGTTGATCATAACATTCAAATGAGAATCAAAATGAAGGAATTTGCAACGAAACGAAGGAAATGTGATCATAACAAGCAAATGAGCATCAAAATGAAGGAAATATGCATCTAAACGAAGAAAATGTTGATCATAACAAGTGAATAAGCATCAAAATGAAGGAAACATGCATCTAAATGAAGAAAATGTTGATCATAACACGCGATTGAGCATCAAAATAAAGTAATATGCATCGAAACAAAGGAAATGTTGCTCATATAACATGCGAATGGGAATCAAAATGAAGGAAATATGCTTCGAAACGAAGGAAACGTTGATCATAACATGCAAATGAGAATCAAAATGAAGGAATATGCATCGAAACCTAGGAAAAGTTGATCATAACACGCAAATGAGCATCAAAATGAAGGAAATATGCATCGAAACGAGGAAAATGTTGATCATAACAAGCGAATGAGCATCAAAATAAAGGAAATATGCATCGAAATGAAGGAAATGTTTTTCCTAATGAGAAAATGAGTATCAAAATGAAGGAAACATGCATCAAAACGAAGGAAATGTTGATCATAACAAGCGAATAAGAGTTAAAATTAAGGAATATGTATCGAAACGAATGAAATATTTATCATAACACGCGAATGAGCATCAAAATGAAGGAAAATGCATCGAAACGAAGGAAATGTTTATCATATAATAAGAGAATGAGAATCAAAATGAAGGAAATATGCTTCGAAACTAAGGAAACATTGATCATAACATGAGAATGAGAATCAAAATGAAGGAATTTCATCGAAACGAAGGAAATGGTGATCATAACAAGCGTATGAGCATCAAAATTAAGGAAACATGCGTCGAAACAAAGGAAATGTTGATAATACCAAGCGAATGAGAGTTAAAATTAAGGAATATGTATCGAAATAAAGGAAATGTTTATCATAACAAGCGAATGAGCATCAAAATGAAAGAAATATGCATCGAAACGAAGGAAATATTGAGCATGACATGTGAATGAGCATCAAAATGAAGGAAAATGCATCGAAACGAAGGAAATGATTATCATATAATAAGAGAATGAGAATCAAAATTAAGGAAATATGCTTCGAAACGAAGAAAAGGTTGATCATAACATGCGAATAAGAATCAAAATGAATGAATTTCTTCGAAACGAAGGAAATGGTGATCATAACAAGCGTATGAGCATCAAAATGAAGGAAACATGCGTCGAAACGAAGGAAATGTTGATCGTAACAAGCGAACGAGAATCAAAATGAAGGAAATGTGAGTCGAAACAGAGGAAATGTTGATCATAACAAGCGAATGAGCATCAAAATGAAGGAAATATGCATCGAAGCGAAGGAAATATTGATCATAACAAGCGAATGAGGATCAAAATGACGGAATATGTATCGAAACGAATGAAATGTTATTCGTGTCAAGCTAATGAGCATCAAAATAAAAGAAATATGCATCGAAACGAATGAAATATTGATCATAACACGCGAATGAGCATCAAAATGAAGGAACATGCATCGAAACAAAGGAAATGTTGATCATATAACAAGAGAATGAGAACCAAAATGAAGGAAATATGCTTCGAAACAAAGGAAACGTTGATCATAACATTCGAATGAGAATCAAAATGAAGGAATTTGCAACGAAACGAAGGAAATGGTGATCATAACAAGCAAATGAGCATCAAAATGAAGGAAATATGCATCTAAACAAAGAAAATGTTGATCATAACAACTGAATAAGCATCAAAATGAAGGAAACATGCATCTAAACGAAGAAAATATTGATCATAACACGCGATTGAGCATCAAAATGAAGGAATATGCATCGAAACAAAGGAAATGTTGCTCATATAACTTGCGAATGGGAATCAAAATGAAGGAAATATGCTTCGAAACGAAGGAAACGTTGATCATAACATGCAAATGAGAAACAAAATGAAGGAATATGCATCGAAACATAGGAAAAGTTGATCATAACACGCGAATGAGCATCAAAATGAAGGAAATATGCATCGAAACGAGGAAAATGTTGATCATAACAAGCGAATGAGCATCAAAATAAAGGAAATATGCATCGAAACGAAGGAAATGTTTTTCCTAATGAGAAAATGAGTATCAAAATGAAGGAAACATGCATCAAAACGAAGGAAATATTGATCATAACAAGCGAATGAGAGTTAAAATTAAGGAATATGTATCGAAACGAATGAAATGTTTATCATAACACGCGAATGAGCATCAAAATGAAAGAAAATGCATCGAAACAAAGGAAATCTTTATCATATAATAAGAGAATGAGAATCAAAATGAAGGAAATATGCTTCGAAACTAAGGAAACATTGATCATAACATGAGAATGAGAATCAAAATGAAGGAATTTCATCGAAATAAAGGAAATGGTGATCATAACAAGCGTATGAGCATCAAAATTAAGGAAACATGCGTCGAAACAAGGGAAATGTTGATCATACCAAGCGAATGAGAGTTAAAATTAAGTAATATGTATCGAAATGAAGGAAATGTTTATCATAACAAGCGAATGGGCATCAAAATGAAAGAAATATGCATCGAAACGAAGGAAATATTAATCATGACATGTGAATGAGCATCAAAATGAAGGAAAATGCATCGAAACGAAGGAAATGATTATCATATAATAAGAGAATGAGAATCAAAATTAAGGAAATATGCTTCGAAACGAAGAAAAGGTTGATCATAACATGCGAATAAGAATCAAAATGAATGAATTTCATCGAAACGAAGGAAATGGTGATCATAACAAGCGTATGAGCATCAAAATGAAGGAAACATGCGTCAAAATGAAGGAAATGTTGATCATAACAATCGAACGAGAATCAAAATGACGGAAATGTGAGTCGAAACAGAGGAAATTTTGATCATAACAAGCGAATGAGCATCAAAATGAAGGAAATATGCATCGAAGCGAAGGAAATATTGATCATAACAAGCGAATGAGGATCAAAATGATGGAATATGTATGGAAACGAATGAAATGTTATTCATGTCAAGCGAATGAGCATTAAAATAAAAGAAATATGCATTGAAACGAATGAAATATTGATCATAACACGCGTATGAGCATCAAAATGAAGGAACATGCATCGAAACAAAGGAAATGTTGATCATATAACAAGAGAATGAGAACCAAAATGAAGGAAATATGCTTCGAAACAAAGGAAACGTTGATCATAACATTCGAATGAGAATCAAAATGAAGGAATTTGCAACGAAACGAAGGAAATGTGATCATAACAAGCAAATGAGCATCAAAATGAAGGAAATATGCATCTAAACGAAGAAAATGTTGATCATAACAAGTGAATAAGCATCAAAATGAAGGAAACATGCATCTAAATGAAGAAAATGTTGATCATAACACGCGATTGAGCATCAAAATAAAGTAATATGCATCGAAACAAAGGAAATGTTGCTCATATAACATGCGAATGGGAATCAAAATGAAGGAAATATGCTTCGAAACGAAGGAAACGTTGATCATAACATGCAAATGAGAATCAAAATGAAGGAATATGCATCGAAACCTAGGAAAAGTTGATCATAACACGCAAATGAGCATCAAAATGAAGGAAATATGCATCGAAACGAGGAAAATGTTGATCATAACAAGCGAATGAGCATCAAAATAAAGGAAATATGCATCGAAATGAAGGAAATGTTTTTCCTAATGAGAAAATGAGTATCAAAATGAAGGAAACATGCATCAAAACGAAGGAAATGTTGATCATAACAAGCGAATGAGAGTTAAAATTAAGGAATATGTATCGAAACGAATGAAATGTTTATCATAACACGCGAATGAGCATCAAAATGAAGGAAAATGCATCGAAACGAAGGAAATGTTTATCATATAATAAGAGAATGAGAATCAAAATGAAGGAAATATGCTTCGAAACTAAGGAAATATTGATCATAACATGAGAATGAGAATCAAAATGAAGGAATTTCATCGAAACGAAGGAAATGGTGATCATAACAAGCGTATGAGCATCAAAATTAAGGAAACATGCGTCGAAACAAAGGAAATGTTGATAATACCAAGCGAATGAGAGTTAAAATTAAGGAATATGTATCGAAATAAAGGAAATGTTTATCATAACAAGCGAATGGGCATCAAAATGAAAGAAATATGCATCGAAACGAAGGAAATATTGATCATGACATGTGAATGAGCATCAAAATGAAGGAAAATGCATCGAAACGAAGGAAATGATTATCATATAATAAGAGAATGAGAATCAAAATTAAGGAAATATGCTTCGAAACGAAGAAAAGGTTGATCATAACATGCGAATAAGAATCAAAATGAATGAATTTCATCGAAACGAAAGAAATGGTGATCATAACAAGCGTATGAGCATCAAAATGAAGGAAACATGCGTCGAAACGAAGGAAATGTTGATCATAACAAGCGAACGAGAATCAAAATGAAGGAAATGTGAGTCGAAACAGAGGAAATGTTGATCATAACAAGCGAATGAGCATCAAAATGAAGGAAATATGCATCGAAGCGAAGGAAATATTGATCATAACAAGCGAATGAGGATCAAAATGATGGAATATGTATCGCAACGAATGAAATGTTATTCATGTCAAGCTAATGAGCATCAAAATAAAAGAAATATGCATCGAAACGAATGAAATATTGATCATAACACGCGAATGAGCATCAAAATGAAGGAACATGCATCGAAACAAAGGAAATGTTGATCATATAACAAGAGAATGAAAACCAAAATGAAGGAAATATGCTTCGAAACAAAGGAAACGTTGATCATAACATTCGAATGAGAATCAAAATGAAGGAATTTGCAACGAAACGAAGGAAATGTGATCATAACAAGCAAATGAGCATCAAAATGAAGGAAATATGCATCTAAACGAAGAAAATGTTGATCATAACAAGTGAATAAGCATCAAAATGAAGGAAACATGCATCTAAATGAAGAAAATGATGATCATAACACGCGATTGAGCATCAAAATAAAGGAATATGCATCAAAACAAAGGAAATGTTGATCATATAACAAGCGAATGAGAATCAAAATGAAGGAAATATGCTTCGAAACGAAGGAAACGTTGATCATAACATTCAAATGAGATTCAAAATGAAGGAATATGCATCGAAACAAAGGAAAAGTTGATCATAACACGCGAATGAGCATCAAAATGAAGGAAATATGCATCGAAACGAGGAAAATGTTGATCATAACAAGCGAATGAGCATCAAAATGAAGGAAATATGCATCGAAGCGAAGGAAATATTGATCATAACAAGCGAATGAGGATCAAAATGATGGAATATGTATCGAAACGAATGAAATGTTATTCATGTCAAGCGAATGAGCATCAAAATAAAAGAAATATGCATTGAAACGAATGAAATATTGATCATAACACGCGAATGAGCATCAAAATGAAGGAACATGCATCGAAACAAAGGAAATGTTGATCATATAACAAGAGAACGTGAACCAAAATGAAGGAAATATGCTTCGAAACAAAGGAAACGTTGATCATAACATTCGAATGAGAATCAAAATGAAGGAATTTGCAACGAAACGAAGGAAATGTGATCATAACAAGCAAATGAGCATCAAAATGAAGGAAATATGCATCTAAACGAAGAAAATGTTGATCATAACAAGTGAATAAGCATCAAAATGAAGGAAACATGCATCTAAATGAAGAAAATGTTGATCATAACACGCGATTGAGCATCAAATAAAGTAATATGCATCGAAACAAAGGAAATGTTGCTCATATAACATGCGAATGGGAATCAAAATGAAGGAAATATGCTTCGAAACGAAGGAAACGTTGATCATAACATGCAAATGAGAATCAAAATGAAGGAATATGCATCGAAACCTAGGAAAAGTTGATCATAACACGCAAATGAGCATCAAAATGAAGGAAATATGCATCGAAACGAGGAAAATGTTGATCATAACAACCGAATGAGCATCAAAATAAAGGAAATATGCATCGAAATGAAGGAAATGTTTTTCCTAATGAGAAAATGAGTATCAAAATGAAGGAAACATGCATCAAAACGAAGGAAATGTTGATCATAACAAGCGAATGAGAGTTAAAATTAAGGAATATGTATCGAAACGAATGAAATGTTTATCATAACACGCGAATGAGCATCAAAATGAAGGAAAATGCATCGAAACGAAGGAAATGTTTATCATATAATAAGAGAATGAGAATCAAAATGAAGGAAATATGCTTCGAAACTAAGGAAATATTGATCATAACATGAGAATGAGAATCAAAATGAAGGAATTTCATCGAAACGAAGGAAATGGTGATCATAACAAGCGTATGAGCATCAAAATTAAGGAAACATGCGTCGAAACAAAGGAAATGTTGATAATACCAAGCGAATGAGAGTTAAAATTAAGGAATATGTATCGAAATAAAGGAAATGTTTATCATAACAAGCGAATGGGCATCAAAATGAAAGAAATATGCATCGAAACGAAGGAAATATTGATCATGACATGTGAATGAGCATCAAAATGAAGGAAAATGCATCGAAACGAAGGAAATGATTATCATATAATAAGAGAATGAGAATCAAAATTAAGGAAATATGCTTCGAAACGAAGAAAAGGTTGATCATAACATGCGAATAAGAATCAAAATGAATGAATTTCATCGAAACGAAAGAAATGGTGATCATAACAAGCGTATGAGCATCAAAATGAAGGAAACATGCGTCGAAACGAAGGAAATGTTGATCATAACAAGCGAACGAGAATCAAAATGAAGGAAATGTGAGTCGAAACAGAGGAAATGTTGATCATAACAAGCGAATGAGCATCAAAATGAAGGAAATATGCATCGAAGCGAAGGAAATATTGATCATAACAAGCGAATGAGGATCAAAATGACAGAATATGTATCGCAACGAATGAAATGTTATTCATGTCAAGCTAATGAGCATCAAAATAAAAGAAATATGCATCGAAACGAATGAAATATTGATCATAACACGCGAATGAGCATCAAAATGAAGGAACATGCATCGAAACAAAGGAAATGTTGATCATATAACAAGAGAATGAAAACCAAAATGAAGGAAATATGCTTCGAAACAAAGGAAACGTTGATCATAACATTCGAATGAGAATCAAAATGAAGGAATTTGCAACGAAACGAAGGAAATGTGATCATAACAAGCAAATGAGCATCAAAATGAAGGAAATATGCATCTAAACGAAGAAAATGTTGATCATAACAAGTGAATAAGCATCAAAATGAAGGAAACATGCATCTAAATGAAGAAAATGATGATCATAACACGCGATTGAGCATCAAAATAAAGGAATATGCATCAAAACAAAGGAAATGTTGATCATATAACAAGCGAATGAGAATCAAAATGAAGGAAATATGCTTCGAAACGAAGGAAACGTTGATCATAACATTCAAATGAGATTCAAAATGAAGGAATATGCATCGAAACAAAGGAAAAGTTGATCATAACACGCGAATGAGCATCAAAATGAAGGAAATATGCATCGAAACGAGGAAAATGTTGATCATAACAAGCGAATGAGCATCAAAATGAAGGAAATATGCATCGAAGCGAAGGAAATATTGATCATAACAAGCGAATGAGGATCAAAATGATGGAATATGTATCGAAACGAATGAAATGTTATTCATGTCAAGCGAATGAGCATCAAAATAAAAGAAATATGCATTGAAACGAATGAAATATTGATCATAACACGCGAATGAGCATCAAAATGAAGGAACATGCATCGAAACAAAGGAAATGTTGATCATATAACAAGAGAATGAGAACCAAAATGAAGGAAATATGCTTCGAAACAAAGGAAACGTTGATCATAACATTCGAATGAGAATCAAAATGAAGGAATTTGCAACGAAACGAAGGAAATGTGATCATAACAAGCAAATGAGCATCAAAATGAAGGAAATATGCATCTAAACGAAGAAAATGTTGATCATAACAAGTGAATAAGCATCAAAATGAAGGAAACATGCATCTAAATGAAGAAAATGTTGATCATAACACGCAATTGAGCATCAAAATAAAGTAATATGCATCGAAACAAAGGAAATGTTGCTCATATAACATGCGAATGGGAATCAAAATGAAGGAAATATGCTTCAAAACGAAGGAAACGTTGATCATAACATGCAAATGAGAATCAAAATGAAGGAATATGCATCGAAACCTAGGAAAAGTTGATCATAACACGCAAATGAGCATCAAAATGAAGGAAATATGCATCGAAACGAGGAAAATGTTGATCATAACAACCGAATGAGCATCAAAATAAAGGAAATATGCATCGAAATGAAGGAAATGTTTTTCCTAATGAGAAAATGAGTATCAAAATGAAGGAAACATGCATCAAAACGAAGGAAATGTTGATCATAACAAGCGAATGAGAGTTAAAATTAAGGAATATGTATCGAAACGAATGAAATGTTTATCATAACACGCGAATGAGCATCAAAATGAAAGAAATATGCATCGAAACGAAGGAAATATTGATCATGACATGTGAATGAGCTTCAAAATGAAGGAAAATGCATCGAAACGAAGGAAATGATTATCATATAATAAGAGAATGAGAATCAAAATTAAGGAAATATGCATCGAAACGAAGAAAAGGTTGATCATAACATGCGAATAAGAATCAAAATGAATGAATTTCATCGAAACGAAGGAAATGGTGATCATAACAAGCGTATGAGCATCAAAATGAAGGAAACATGCATCGAAACGAAGGAAATGTTGATCATAACAAGCGAACGAGAATCAAAATGAAGGAAATGTGAGTAGAAACAGAGGAAATGTTGATCATAACAAGCGAATGAGCATCAAAATGAAGGAAATATGCATCGAAGCGAAGGAAATATTGATCATAACAAGCGAATGAGGATCAAAATGACGGAATATGTATCGAAACGAATGAAATGTTATTCATGTCAAGCTAATGAGCATCAAAATAAAAGAAATATGCATCGAAACGAACGAAATATTGATCATAACACGCGAATGAGCATCAAAATGAAGGAACATGCATCGAAACAAAGGAAATGTTGATCATATAGCAAGAGAATGAGAACCAAAATGAAGGAAATATGCTTCGAAACAAAGGAAACGTTGATCATAACATTCGAATGAGAATCAAAATGAAGGAATTTGCAACGAAACGAAAGAAATGTGATCATAACAAGCAAATGAGCATCAAAATGAAGGAAATATGCATCTAAACGAAGAAAATGTTGATCATAAAAAGTGAATAAGCATCAAAATGAAGGAAACATGCATCTAAATGAAGAAAATGTTGATCATAACACGCGATTGAGCATCAAAATAAAGGAATATGCATCAAAACAAAGGAAATGTTGATCATATAACAAGCGAATGAGAATCAAAATGAAGGAAATATGCTTCGAAACGAAGGAAACGTTGATCATAACATTCAAATGAGATTCAAAATGAAGGAATATGCATCGAAACAAAGGAAAAGTTGATCATAACACGCGAATGAGCATCAAAATGAAGGAAATATGCATCGAAACGAGGAAAATGTTGATCATAACAAGCGAATGAGCATCAAAATGAAGGAAATATGCATCGAAGCGAAGGAAATATTGATCATAACAAGCGAATGAGGATCAAAATGATGGAATATGTATCGAAATGAATGAAATGTTATTCATGTCAAGCGAATGAGCATCAAAATAAAAGAAATATGCATTGAAACGAATGAAATATTGATCATAACACGCGAATGAGCATCAAAATGAAGGAACATGCATCGAAACAAAGGAAATGTTGATCATATAACAAGAGAACGTGAACCAAAATGAAGGAAATATGCTTCGAAACAAAGGAAACGTTGATCATAACATTCGAATGAGAATCAAAATGAAGGAATTTGCAACGAAACGAAGGAAATGTGATCATAACAAGCAAATGAGCATCAAAATGAAGGAAATATGCATCTAAACGAAGAAAATGTTGATCATAACAAGTGAATAAGCATCAAAATGAAGGAAACATGCATCTAAATGAAGAAAATGTTGATCATAACACGCGATTGAGCATCAAATAAAGTAATATGCATCGAAACAAAGGAAATGTTGCTCATATAACATGCGAATGGGAATCAAAATGAAGGAAATATGCTTCGAAACGAAGGAAACGTTGATCATAACATGCAAATGAGAATCAAAATGAAGGAATATGCATCGAAACCTAGGAAAAGTTGATCATAACACGCAAATGAGCATCAAAATGAAGGAAATATGCATCGAAACGAGGAAAATGTTGATCATAACAACCGAATGAGCATCAAAATAAAGGAAATATGCATCGAAATGAAGGAAATGTTTTTCCTAATGAGAAAATGAGTATCAAAATGAAGGAAACATGCATCAAAACGAAGGAAATGTTGATCATAACAAGCGAATGAGAGTTAAAATTAAGGAATATGTATCGAAACGAATGAAATGTTTATCATAACACGCGAATGAGCATCAAAATGAAAGAAATATACATCGAAACGAAGGAAATATTGATCATAACATGTGAATGAGCATCAAAATGAAGGAAAATGCATCGAAACGAAGGAAATGATTATCATATAATAAGAGAATGAGAATCAAAATTAAGGAAATATGCATCGAAACGAAGAAAAGGTTGGTCATAACATGCGAATAAGAATCAAAATGAATGAATTTCATCGAAACGAAGGAAATGGTGATCATAACAAGCGTATGAGCATCAAAATGAAGGAAACATGCGTCGAAACGAAGGAAATGTTGATCATAACAAGCGAACGAGAATCAAAATGAAGGAAATGTGAGTAGAAACAGAGGATATGTTGATCATAACAAGCGAATGAGCATCAAAATGAAGGAAATATGCATCGAAGCGAAGGAAATATTGATCATAACAAGCGAATGAGGATCAAAATGACGGAATATGTATCGAAACGAATGAAATGTTATTCATGTCAAGCTAATGAGCATCAAAATAAAAGAAATATGCATCGAAACGAACGAAATATTGATCATAACACGCGAATGAGCATCAAAATGAAGGAACATGCATCGAAACAAAGGAAATGTTGATCATATAGCAAGAGAATGAGAACCAAAATGAAGGAAATATGCTTCGAAACAAAGGAAACGTTGATCATAACATTCAAATGAGAATCAAAATGAAGGAATTTGCAACGAAACGAAGGAAATGTGATCATAACAAGCAAATGAGCATCAAAATGAAGGAAATATGCATCTAAACGAAGAAAATGTTGATCATAACAAGTGAATAAGCATCAAAATGAAGGAAACATGCATCTAAATGAAGAAAATGTTGATCATAACACGCGATTGAGCATCAAAATAAAGGAATATGCATCAAAACAAAGGAAATGTTGATCATATAACAAGCGAATGAGAATCAAAATGAAGGAAATATGCTTCGAAACAAAGGAAACGTTGATCATAACATTCAAATGAGATTCAAAATGAAGGAATATGCATCGAAACAAAGGAAAAGTTGATCATAACACGCGAATGAGCATCAAAATGAAGGAAATATGCATTGAAACGAGGAAAATGTTGATCATAACAAGCGAATGAGCATCAAAATGAAGGAAATATGCATCGAAACGAAGGAAATGTTTTTCGTAATGAGAAAATGAGTATCAAAATGAAGGAAACATGCATCAAAACAAAGGAAATGTTGATCATAACAAGCGAATGAGAATTAAAATTAAGGAATATGTATCCAAACGAAGGAAATGTTTATCATAACACGCGAATGAGCATCAAAATGAAGGAAAATGCATCGAAACGAAGGAAATGTTTATCATATAATAAGAGAATGAGAATCAAAATGAAGGAAATATGCTTCGAAACTAAGGAAACATTGATCATAACATGAGAATGAGAGTCAAAATAAAGGAATTTCATCGAAACGAAGGAAATGGTGATCATAACAAGCGTATGAGCTTCAAAATGAAGGAAACATGCATCGAAATGAAGGAAATGTTGATCATAACAAGCGAATGAAAATCAAAATGAAGGAAATGTGCATCGAAACAGAGGAAATATTGATCATAACAAGCGAATGAGCATCAAAATGAAGGAAATATGCATCGAAGCGAAGGAAATGTTGATAATAACAAGCGAATGAGGATCAAAATTACGGAATATGTATCGAAACGAATGAAATGTTAATAATGTCTGGCGAATGAGCATCAAAATGAAAGAAATATACAACAAAACGAAGGAAATGTTGATCATAACACGCGAATGAACATCAAAGTGAAGGAACATGCATCGAAAGGAAAGAAATGTTGATCATAACAAGCGAATGAGCATCAAAATGAAGGAAATATGCATCGAAACGAAGGAAATGCTGATCATATAACAAGCGAATGAGAATCAAAATGACGGGAATATGCATCGAAATGAAGTAAATGTTGATCATAACATCCAAATGAGAATCAAAATGAAGGAATTTGCATCGAAATGAAGGAAATGGTGATCATAACAAGCGAACGAGCATCAAAATGAAAGAAATATGCATCGAAATGAAGAAAATATTGATCATAACAAGCGAACGAGCATCAAAATGATGGAAATATGCATCGAAACGAAGAAAATATTGATCATAACAAGCGAAACAAGTATCGAAATGAAGGAAATATGCATCGAAATGAAGGAATTATTTTTCGTAATGAGAAAATGAGCATCAAAACGAAGGAAACATTTTAATGAGAATCAAAATGAAGGAATTTGCAACGAAACAAAGGAAATGGTGATCATAACAAGCGAACGAGCATCAAAATGAAGGAAATATGCGTCTAAACGAAAAAATTTTGATTATAACAAGCGAATTGAGCATCAAAATGAAGTAAACATGCATCTAAACGAAGGAAATGTTGATCATAACACGCAATTGAGCATCAAAAGAAGGAATATGCATCGAAACAAAGGAAATGTGGATCATATAACAAGCGAATAAGAATCAAAATGATGGAAATATGCTTCGAAATGAAGGAAACGTTGATCATAACATGCAAATGAGAATCAAAATGAAGGAATATGCATCGAAACGAAGGAAATGTTGATCATAAAAAGCGAATGAACATCAAAATGAATGAAATATGCATCAAAACGAAGAAAATGTTGATCATAACAAGCGAATGAGCATCAAAATGAAGGAAATATGCATCGAAACGAAGGAAATATTTTTCGTAATGAGAAAATGAGCATCAAAATGAAGGAAACATGCATCTAAACGAAGGAAATGTTTATCATAACAAGCGAATGAGAGTTAAAATTAAGGAATATGTATCGAAACGAAGGAAATGTTAATCATAACAAGCGAATGGGCATCAAAATGAAAGAAATAAGCATTGAAACGAAGGAAATGTTGATCATAACACGCGAATGAGCATCAAAATGAAGGAACATGCATCGAAACAATGGAAATGTTTATCATATAATAAGAGAATGAGAATCAAAATGAAGGAAATATGCTTCGAAACAAAGGAAACGTTGATCATAACATGCGAATGAGAATCAAAATGTAGGAATTCATCGAAACGAAGGAAATGGTGATCGTAACAAGCGTATGAGCATCAAAATGAAGGAAACATGCGTCGAAACGAAGGAAATGTTGATCATAACAAGCGAACGAGAATCAAAATGAAGGAAATGTGCGTTGAAACAGAGGAAATGTTGATCATAACAAGCGAATGAGTATCAAAATGAAGGAAATATGTATCGAAGCGAAGGAAATGTTGATAATAACAAGCGAACGAGGATCAAAATGATGGAATATGTATCGAAACGAATGAAATGTTAATCATATCAAGCGAATGAGCATCAAAATGAAAGAAATATGCATCAAAACGAAGGAAATGTTGACCATAACACGCGAATGAGCATCAAAATGAAGAAACATGCATCGAAATGAAGGAAATGTTGATCATAACAAGCGAATGAGAATCAAAATGAAGGAAATATACTTCGAAACGAAGGAAACGTTGATCATAACATGCAAATGAGAATCAAAATGAAGGAAATTGCATTGAAACGAAGGAAATGTTGATCATAACAAGCGAATGAGCATCAAAATGAAGGAAACATGCGAATAAGAATCAAAATGAATGAATTTCATCGAAACGAAGGAAATGGTGATCATAACAAGCATATGAGCATCAAAATGAAGGAAACATGCGTCAAAACGAAGGAAATGTTGATCATAACAAGCGAACGAGAATCAAAATGAAGGAAATGTGAGTAGAAATAGAGGAAATGTTGATCATAACAAGCGAATAAGCATCAAAACGACGGAAATATGTATCGAAGCGAAGGAAATGTTGATCATAACAAGCGAATGAGGATCAAAATGACGGAATATGTATCGAAACAAATGAAATGTTAATCAAGTCAAGCGAATAAGCATCAAAATGAAAGAAATATGCATCGAAACGAAGGAAATATTGATCATCACGCGAATGAGCATCAAAATGAATGAACATACATCGAAACAAAGGAAATGTTGATCATATAACAAGAGAATGAGAACCAAAATGAAGGAAATATGCTTCAAAACGAAGGAAACGTTGATCATAACATTCGAATGAGAATCAAAATAAAGGAATTTACAACGAAACGAAGGAAATGGTGATCATAACAAGCGAATGAGCATCAAAATGAAGGAAATATGCATCTAAACGAAGAAAATGTTGATCATAACAAGTGAATAAGCATCAAAATGAAGGAAACATGCATCTAAATGAAGAAAATGTTGATCATAACACGCGATTGAGCATCAAAATAAAGGAATATGCATCAAAACAAAGGAAATGTTGATCATATAACAAGCGAATGAGAATCAAAATGAAGGAAATATGCTTCGAAACGAAGGAAACGTTGATCATAACATTCAAATGAGATTCAAAATGAAGGAATATGCATCGAAACAAAGGAAAAGTTGATCATAACACGCGAATGAGCATCAAAATGAAGGAAATATGCATCGAAACGAGGAAAATGTTGATCATAACAAGCGAATGAGCATCAAAATGAAGGAAATATGCATCGAAACGAAGGAAATGTTTTTCGTAATGAGAAAATGAGTATCAAAATGAAGGAAACATGCATCAAAACGAAGGAAATGTTGATCATAACAAGCGAATGAGAATTAAAATTAAGGAATATGTATCGAAACGAAGGAAATGTTTATCATAACACGCGAATGAGCATCAAAATGAAGGAAAATGCATCGAAACGAAGGAAATGTTTATCATATAATAAGAGAATGAGAATTAAAATGAAGGAAATATGCTTCGAAACTAAGGAAACATTGATCATAACATGAGAATGAGAATCAAAATAAAGGAATTTCATCGAAACGAAGGAAATGGTGATCATAACAAGCGTATGAGCATCAAAATTAAGGAAACATGCGTCGAAACAAAGGAAATGTTGATCATACCAAGCGAATGAGAGTTAAAATTAAGGAATATGTATCGAAATGAAAGAAATATTTATCGTAACAAGCGAATGGGCATCAAAATGAAAGAAATATGCATCGAAACGAAGGAAATATTGATCATGACATGCGAATGAGCATCAAAATGAAGGAAAATGCATCGAAACGAAAGAAATGTTTATCATATAATAAGAGAATGAGAATCAAAATGAAGGAAATATGCTTCGAAACAAAGAAAACGTTGATCATAACATGCGAATGAGAATCAAAATGAATGAATTTCATCGAAACGAAGGAAATGGTGATCATAACAAGCGTATGAGCTTCAAAATGATGGAAACATGCAACGAAACGAAGGAAATGTTGATCATAACAAGCAAACGAGAATCAAAATGAAGGAAATGTGCATCGAAACAGAGGAAATATTGATCATAACAAGCGAATGAGCATCAAAATGAAGGAAATATGCATCGAAGCGAAGGAAATGTTGATAATAACAAGCGAATGAGGATCAAAATTACGGAATATGTATCGAAATGAATGAAATGTTAATAATGTCTGGCGAATGAGCATCAAAATGAAAGAAATATACAACAAAACGAAGGAAATGTTGATCATAACACGCGAATGAACATCAAAGTGAAGGAACATGCATCGAAAGGAAAGAAATGTTGATCATAACAAGCGAATGAGCATCAAAATGAAGGAAATATGCATCGAAACGAAGGAAATGCTGATCATATAACAAGCGAATGAGAATCAAAATGACGGGAATATGCATCGAAATGAAGTAAATGTTGATCATAACATCCAAATGAGAATCAAAATGAAGGAATTTGCATCGAAATGAAGGAAATGGTGATCATAACAAGCGAACGAGCATCAAAATGAAGGAAATATGCATCGAAATGAAGAAAATATTGATCATAACAAGCGAAACAAGCATCGAAATGAAGGAAATATGCATCGAAATGAAGGAAATATTTTTCGTAATGAGAAAATGAGCATCAAAACGAAGGAAACATTCTAATGAGAATCAAAATGAAGGAATTTGCAACGAAACAAAGGAAATGGTGATCATAACAAGCGAACGAGCATCAAAATGAAGGAAATATGCGTCTAAACGAAAAAATTTTGATTATAACAAGCGAATTGAGCATCAAAATGAAGGAAATATGCATCGAAACGAAGGAAATGTTGATCATAATGAGAGAATGAGCATCAAAATGAAGTAAACATGCATCTAAACGAAGGAAATGTTGATCATAACACGCGATTGAGCATCAAAAGAAGGAATATGCATCGAAACAAAGGAAATGTGGATCATATAACAAGCGAATAAGAATCAAAATGATGGAAATATGCTTCGAAATGAAGGAAACGTTGATCATAACATGCAAATGAGAATCAAAATGAAGGAATATGCATCGAAACAAAGGAAATGTTGATCATAACAAGCGAATGAACATCAAAATGAATGAAATATGCATCAAAACATAGAAAATGTTGATCATAACAAGCGAATGAGCATCAAAATGAAGGAAATATGCATCGAAACGAAGGAAATATTTTTCGTAATGAGAAAATGAGCATCAAAATGAAGGAAACATGCATCTAAATGAAGGAAATGTTTATCATAACAAGCGAATGAGAGTTAAAATTAAGGAATATGTATCGAAACGAAGGAAATGTTAATCATAACAAGCGAATGGGCATCAAAATGAAAGAAATAAGCATTGAAACGAAGGAAATGTTGATCATAATACGCGAATGAGCATCAAAATGAAGGAACATGCATCGAAACAATGGAAATGTTTATCATATAATAAGAGAATGAGAATCAAAATGAAGGAAATATGCTTCGAAACAAAGGAAACGTTGATCATAACATGCGAATGAGAATCAAAATGTAGGAATTCATCGAAACGAAGGAAATGGTGATCGTAACAAGCGTATGAGCATCAAAATGAAGGAAACATGCGTCGAAACGAAGGAAATGTTGATCATAACAAGCGAACGAGAATCAAAATGAAGGAAATGTGCGTTGAAACAGAGGAAATGTTGATCATAACAAGCGAATGAGTATCAAAATGAAGGAAATATGTATCGAAGCGAAGGAAATGTTGATAATAACAAGCGAACGAGGATCAAAATGACGGAATATGTATCGAAACGAATGAAATGTTAATCATATCAAGCGAATGAGCATCAAAATGAAAGAAATATGCATCAAAATGAAGGAAATGTTGACCATAACACGCGAATGAGCATCAAAATGAAGAAACATGCATCGAAATGAAGGAAATGTTGATCATAACAAGCGAATGAGAATCAAAATGAAGGAAATATACTTCGAAACGAAGGAAACGTTGATCATAACATGCAAATGAGAATCAAAATGAAGGAAATTGCATCGAAACGAAGGAAATGTTGATCATAACAAGCGAATGAGCATCAAAATGAAGGAAACATGCGTCGAAACGAAGGAAATGTTGATCATAACAAGCGAACGAGAATCAAAATGAAGGAAATATGCGTCGAAACGGAGGAAATGTTGATCATAACAAGAGAATGAGCATCAAAATGACGAAAATATGTATCGAAGCGAAGGAAATGTTGATCATAACAAGCGAATGAGGATCAAAATGACGGAATATGTATCGAAACAAATGAAATGTTAATCAAGTCAAGCGAATAAGCATCAAAATGAAAGAAATATGCATCGAAACGAAGGAAATATTGATCATCACGCGAATGAGCATCAAAATGAATGAACATACATCGAAACAAAGGAAATGTTGATCATATAACAAGAGAATGAGAACCAAAATGAAGGAAATATGCTTCAAAACGAAGGAAACGTTGATCATAACATTCGAATGAGAATCAAAATAAAGGAATTTACAACGAAACGAAGGAAATGGTGATCATAACAAGCGAATGAGCATCAAAATGAAGGAAATATGCATCTAAACAAAGAAAATGTTGATCATAACAAGTGAATAAGCATCAAAATGAAGGAAACATGCATCTAAATGAAGAAAATATTGATCATAACACGCGATTGAGCATCAAAATAAAGGAATATGCATCAAAACAAAGGAAATGTTGATCATATAACAAGCGAATGAGAATCAAAATGAAGGAAATATGCTTCGAAACGAAGGAAACGTTGATCATAACATTCAAATGAGATTCAAAATGAAGGAATATGCATCGAAAGGAAGGAAATGTTGATCATAAAACAAGCGAATGAGCATCAAAATGAAGGAAATATGCATCGAAACGAGGAAAATGTTGATCATAACAAGCCAATGAGCATCAAAATGAAGGAAATATGCATCGAAACGAAGGAAATGTTTTTCGTAATGAGAAAATGAGTATCAAAATGAAGGAAACATGCATCAAAACGAAGGAAATGTTGATCATAACAAGCGAATGTGAATTAAAATTAAGGAATATGTATCGAAATGAAGGAAATGTTTATCATAACACGCGAATGAGCATCAAAATGAAGGAAAATGCATCGAAACGAAGGAAATATTTATCATATAACAAGCGAATGAGAATCAAAATGAAGGAAATATGCTTCGAAACGAAGGAAACATTGATCTTAACATGCAAATGAGAATCAAAATGAAGGAATATGCATCGAAACAAAGGAAATGTTGATCATAACACGCGAATGAGCATCAAAATGAAGGAAATATGCATCGAAACGAGGAAAATGTTGATCATAACATGCGAATGAGCATCAAAATGAAGGAAATATGCATCGATACAAAGGAAATGTTTTTCGTAATGAGAAAATGAGTATCAAAATGAAGGAAACATGCAGCATCGAAACGAAGGAAATGTTGATCATATAACAAGCGAATGAGAATCAAAATGAAGGAAATATACTTCGTAACGAAGGAAACGTTAATCATAACATACGAATGAGAATCAAAATAAAGAAATTTGCATCGAAACGAAGGAAATGTTGATCATATCAAGCGAATGGGCATCAAAATGAAGGAAATATGCATAGAAGCGACGGAAATGTTGAAAATAACAAGCGAAAGAGGATCAAAATGACGGAATATGTATCGAAACAATGATCATATAAAGCTAATTGGCATCAAAATGAAGGAAATATGCATCGAAACGAAGGAAATGTTGATCATAACAAGCGAATAAGCATCAAAATAAAGGAAATATGCATCGAAGCGAAGGAAATATTGATAATATCAAGCGAACAATGATCAAAATGATGTAATATGTATCGAAACGATGATCATATAAAGCGAATTGACATCAAAATGAAGGAAATATGCATGGAAACGAAGGAAATGTTGATCATAACATGTCAATGAGCATCAAAATGAAGGAATATGCATCGAAACAAATGTAATGTTGATCATAACAAGCGAATGAGCATCAAAATGAAGGAAATATGCATCAAACGAAAGAAATGTTGATCATAACACGCAAATGAGCATCAAAATGAAGGAATATGCATCGAAATGAAGGAAATGTTGATCATAAAACAAGCGAATGAGCATCGAAACGAAGGAAACGTTGATAATAACATGCGAATGAGAATTAAAATGAAGGAATTTGCATCGAAATGAGGGAAATGTTGATCATAACATGCGAATGAGCATAAAAATGAAGGAATATGCATCGAAACAAAGAAAATGTTGTTCATAACAAGCGAATGAGCATCAAAATAAAGAAAATATGTGTCGAAACGAAGGAAATATTGATCACAACAAGCGAATGAGCATCAAATTGAAGGAATATGCATCGAAACGAAGGAAATGTTGATCATGACAAGCGAATGAGCATCAAAATAAAGGAAATATGCATCGAAACAAAGGAAATGTTGATCATAACAAGCCAATGAGCATCAAAATAAAGGAATTTGCATCGAAACGAAGTAAACGTTGATCATAACAAGCGAATGAGCATGAAAATGAAGGAAATTTGCATCGAAACGAAGAAAATGTTGATCATAACATGCGAATGAGCATCAAAATTAAGGAATATGCATTGAAACAAAGAAAATGTTGATCATAACAAGCGAATGAGCATTAAAATGAAGGAATATGTATCGAAATGAAGGAAATGTTGATCATAACAAGCGAATGAGCATCAAAATGAAGGAAATATGCATCGAAACGAAGGAAATGTTGATCATAGCACGTGAATGAGCATCAAAATGAAGAAATATGCATCGAAACGAAGGAAATGTTGATCATATAACAAGCGAATGAGCATCAAAATGAAGGAAATATACTTCGTAACGAAGGAAATGTTGATCATAACATGCGAATGAGAATCAAAACGAAGTAATTTGCATCGAAATGAAGGAAATGTTGATCATATCAAGCGAATGGGCATCAAAATGAAGGAAATATGCATCGAAGCGAAGGAAATATTGATAATAACAAGCGAATGAGGATCAAAATGACGGAATATGTATCGAAACAATGATCATATATAGCTAATTGGCATCAAAATGAAGGAAATATGCATCGAAACGAAGGAAATGTTGATCATAACAAGCGAATGAGCATCAAAATGAAGGAAATATGCATAGAAGCGAAAGAAATATTAATAATATACAGCGAACGAGGATCAAAATGACGGAATACGTATCGAAATGATGATCATATAAAGCAAATTGGCATCAAAATGAAGGAAATATTCATCGAAACGAAGGAAATGTTGATCATAACATGTGAATGAGCATCAAAATGAAGGAATATGCATCGAAACGAATGAAATGTTGATCATAACAAGCGAATGAGCATCAAAATGAAGGAAATATGCATCAAACGAAGGAAATGTTGATCATAACACATGAATGAGCATCAAAATGAAGGAATATGCATCGAAAGGAAGGAAATTTTGATCATAAAACAAGCGAATGAGCATCAAAATGAAGGAACATGCATCGAAACGAAGGAAATAGTATCATAACATGCGAATGTGCATCAAAATGAAGAAATATCCATCGTAATGAAGGAAATGTTGATCATAACAAGCAAATGATAATCAAAATGAAGGAATATGCATCGAAAAGAAAGAAATGTTGATCATAACAAGCGATTTAGCATCAAAATTAGGGGAATATGCATCGAAATGAAGGAAAAGTTGTTCATAAAAGGCGAATGAGCAATAAAATTAAGGAATATGCATCGAAACGAAGGAAATGTTGATAATAACTAGCGAATGAACATTAAAATTAAGGAATATGAATCGAAACAAAGTAAATGTTTGTCATAACAAGCGAATGGGCATCAAAATGAAGGAAATGTGTATCGAAACGAATTAAATGTTGTTTATAACATGCGAATGAGCTTCAAAATGAAGGAATATGCTTCAAAACTTGATCATATAACAAGCGAACGAGCATCAAAATGAAGAAAATATGTGTCGTAATGAAAGAAATATTGATCATAACAAATGAATGAACATCAAAATGAAGGAAATATGCATCGAAACTAAGGAAATGTTGATCATAACATGCGAATGAGCATTAAAATAAAGGAAATATGCATCGCAACGAAGGAAATGTTGACCATAACAAGCCAATGAGCATCAAAACGAAGGAATATGCATCGAAATGAAGTAAACGTTGATCATAACAAGCGAATGAACACAAAAATAAAGGAAATATGCATCGAAACGAAGAAAATATTGATCAAAACATGCGAATGAGCATCAAAATGAAGGAATATGCATCGAAACAAAGAAAATGTTGATCATAACAAGCGAATGAGCATTAAAATGGAGGAATATGTATAGAAACGAAGGAAATGTTGATCATAACAAGTGAATGAGCATCAAAATGAATGAATATGCATCGAAACGAAGGAAATATTGATCATATAACAAGCGAATGAGAATCAAAATGAAGGAAATATACTTCGTAACGAAGGAAACATTGATCATAACGTGTGAATGAGAATCAAAATGAAGGAATTTGCATCGAAACGAAGGAAATATTGATCATATCAAGCAAATCGGCATCAAAATGAAGGAAATATGCATCGAAGCGAAGGAAATTTTGATAATAACAAGCGAATGAGGATCAAAATGATGGAATAGTATCGAAACAATGATCATATAAAGCTAATTGGCATCAAAATGAAGGAAATATGCATTGAAACGAAGGAAATGTTGATCATAACAAGCGAATGAGCATCAAAATGAAGGAAATATGCATCGAAGCGAAGGAAATATTGATAATATCAAGCGAACGAGGATCAAAATGTCGGAATATGTATCGAAACGATGATCATATAAAGCGAATTGGCATCAAAATGAAGGAAATATGCATCGAAACGAAGGAAATTTTGATCATAACATGTGAATGAGCATCAAAATGAAGGAATATGCATCAAAACGAATGAAATGTTGATCATAACAAGCGAATGAGCATCAAAATGAAGGGAATATGCATCAAACAAAGGAAATGTTGATCATAACAAGCAAATGAGCATCAAAATGAAGGAATATGCATCGAAACGAAGGAAAAGTTGATCATAAAACAAGCGAATGAGCATCAAAATGAAGGGAATTTGCTTCGAAACGAAGGAAACATTGATAATAACATGAGAATGAGAATCAAAATGAAGGAATTTGCATTGAAATGAGGGAAATATTGATCATAACAAGCGAATGAGCATCAAAATGAAGGAATATGCATCGAAACAAAGAAAATGTTGATCATAACAAGCGAATGGGCATCAAAATGAAAGAAATATGTATCGAAACGAAAGATATGCTGATCATAACATGCGTATGAACATAAAAATGAAGGAATATGCATCGAAACGAAGGAAATGGTAATCATAACATGCGAATGTGCATCAAAATGAAGAAATATGCATCGTAATGAAGGAAAAGTTGATCATAACAAGCAATTGAGAATCAAAATGAAGTAAATATGCATTGTAACGAAGGAAAAGTTGATCATAAAACAAGCGAATGAGCATCAAATTGACGGGAATATGCTTCGAAACGAAGGAAATGTTGATAATAACATGCGAATAAGAATCAAAATGAAAGAATTTGCATCGAAATGAGGGAATTGTTGATCATAACAAGCGAATGAGCATCAAAATGAAGGAATATGCATCGAAACAAAAAGAATGTTGATCATAACAAGCGAATGGGCATCAAAATGAAAGAAATATGCATCAAAACGAATGAAATGTTGATCATAACTTGTGTATGAACATCAAAATGAAGGAATATGCATCGAAACGAAGGAAATGGTGATCATAACATGCGAATGTGCATCAAAATGAAGAAATATCCATCATAATGAAGGAAATGTTGATCATAACAAGCAAATGATAATCAAAATGAAGGAATATGCATCGAAAGGAATGAAATGTTGATCATAACAAGCGATTTAGCATCAAAATTAGGGGAATATGCATCGAAATGAAGGAAAAGTTGTTCATAAAAGGCGAATGAGCAATAAAATTAAGGAATATGCATCGAAACGAAGGAAATATTGATAATAACTAGCGAATGAACATTAAAAGTAAGGAATATGAATCGAAACAAAGTAAATGTTTGTCATAACAAGCGAATGGGCATCAAAATGAAGGAAATGTGTATCTAAACGAAGTAAATGTTGGTTATAACATGCGAATGAGCTTCAAAATGAAGGAATATGCTTCAAAACTTGATCATATAACAAGCGAACGAGCATCAAAATGAAGAAAATATGTGTCGTAATGAAAGAAATATTGATCATAACAAATGAATGAACATCAAAATGAAGGAAATATGCATCGAAACTAAGGAAATGTTGATCATAACATGCGAATGAGCATTAAAATAAAGGAAATATGCATCGCAACGAAGGAAATGTTGACCATAACAAGCCAATGAGCATCAAAACGAAGGAATATGCATCGAAACGAAGTAAACGTTGATCATAACAAGCGAATGAGCATAAAAATAAAGGAAATATGCATCGAAACGAAGAAAATATTGATCAAAACATGCGAATGAGCATCAAAATGAAGGAATATGCATCGAAACAAAGAAAATGTTGATCATAACAAGCGAATGAGCATTAAAATGGAGGAATATGTATAGAAACGAAGGAAATGTTGATCATAACAAGTGAATGAGCATCAAAATGAAAGAAATATGCATCGAAACGAAGGAAATATTGATCATAACACGTGAATAAGCATCAAAATGAATGAATATGCATCGAAACGAAGGAAATGTTGATCATATAACAAGCGAATGAGAATCAAAATGAAGGAAATATACTTCGTAACGAAGGAAACATTGATCATAACGTGTGAATGAGAATCAAAATGAAGGAATTTGCATCGAAACGAAGGAAATATTGATCATATCAAGCAAATCGGCATCAAAATGAAAGAAATATACATCGAAGCGAAGGAAATTTTTATAATAACAAGCGAATGAGGATCAAAATGACGGAATATGTATCGAAACAATGATCATATAAAGCTAATTGGCATCAAAATGAAGGAAATATGCATTGAAACGAAGGAAATGTTGATCATAACAAGTGAATGAGCATCAAAATGAAGGAAATATGCATCGAAGCGAAGGAAATATTGATAATATCAAGCAAACGAGGATCAAAATGACGGAATATGTATCGAAACGATGATCATATAAAGCGAATTGGCATCAAAATGAAGAAAATATGCATCGAAACGAAGGAAATTTTGATCATAACATGTGAATGAGCATCAAAATGAAGGAATATGCATCAAAACGAATGAAATGTTGATCATAACAAGCGAATGAGCATCAAAATGAAGGGAATATGCATCAAACAAAGGAAATGTTGATCATAACAAGCGAATGAGCATCAAAATGAAGGAATATGCATCGAAACGAAGGAAAAGTTGATCATAAAACAAGCGAATGAGCATCAAAATGAAGGGAATTTGCTTAGAAACGAAGGAAACGTTGATAATAACATGAGAATGAGAATCAAAATGAAGGAATTTCATCGAAATGAGGGAAATGTTGATCATAACAAGCGAATGAGCATTAAAATGAAGGAATATGCATCGAAACAAAAAATGTTGATCGTAACAATCGAATGAGCATCAAAATGAAGGAAATATGCGTCAAAACTAAGGAAATATTGATCACAACAAGCGAATGAGCATCAAAATAAAGGAATATGTATCGAAACGAAGGAAATGTTGAACATATCAAGCGAATGAGCATCAAAATGAAGGAATATGCATCGAAACGAAGTAAATGTTTGTCATAACAAGCGAATGGGCATCAAAATAAAGGAAATATGTGTCGAAACGAAGTAAATGTTGGTTATAACATGCGAATGAGCATCAAAATGAAGGAATATGCATCAAAACTTGATCATATAACAAGCGAACGGGCATCAAAATGAAGAAAATATATGTCGTAATGAAAGAAATATTGATCATAACAAATGAATGAACATCAAAATGAAGGAAATATGCATCGAAACGAAGGAAATATTGATCATAATATGCGAATGAGCGTCAAAATAAAGGAAATATGCATTGAAACGAAGGAAATGTTGATCATAACAAGCCAATGAGCATCAAAATAAAGGAATATGCATCGAAATGAAGTAAATGTTGATCATAACATGGAATGAGCATAAAAATGAAAGAAATATGCATCGAAACGAAGAAAATGTTGATCATAACATGCGAATGAGCATCAAAATGAAGGATTATGCATCGAAACAAAGAAAATGTTGATCATAACAAGCGAATGAGCATTAAAATGCGGGAATATGTATCAAAACAAAGGAAATGTTGATCATAACAAGCGAATGAGCATCAAAATGATGGAAATATGCATCGAAACGAAGGAAGTGTTGATCATATAACAAGCGAATGAGAATCAATATGAAGGAAATATACTTCGTAACGAAGGAAACGTTGATCATTACATGCGAATGAGAATCAAAAAGAAGGAATTTGCATCAAAACGAAGGAAATGTTGATTATATCAAGCGAATGGGCATCAAAATGAATGAAATATGCATCGAAGCGAAGGAAATGTTGATAATAACAAGCGAATGAGGATCAAATGACGGAATATGTATCGAAACAATGATCATATAAAGCTAATTGGCATGAAAATGAAGGAAATATGCATCGAAACGAAGGAAATGTTGATCATAACAAGCGAATAAGCATCAAAATGAAGGAAATATGCATCGAAGCGAAGGAAATATTGATAATATCAAGCGAACGAGGATCAAAATGATGGAATATTATCGAAACGATGATCATATAAAGCGAATTTGCATCAAAATGAAGGAAATATGCTTCGAAACGAAGGAAATGTTGATCATAACATGTGAATGAGCATCAAAATGAAGGAATATGCATCGAAACGAATGAAATGTTGATCATAACAAGCGAATGAGCATCAAAATGAAGGAAATATGCATCAAACGAAGGAAATGTTAATCATAACACGCGAATGAGCATTAAAATGAAGGAATATGCATCGAAATGAAGAAAATGTTTATCATAAAACAAGAGAATGAGCATCAAAATGAAGGGAATATGATTCGAAACGAAGGAAACGTTGATAATAACATGAGAATGAGAATCAAAATGAAGGAATTTGCATCGAAATGAGGGAAATGTTGATCATAACAAGCGAATGAGCATCAAAATGAAGGAATATGCTTCGAAACAAAGAAAATGTTGATCATAACTAGCGAATGAGCATCAAAATGAAGGAAATATGCATGGAAACGAAGGAAATGTTGATCATAACAAGCCAATGAGCATCAAAATGAAGGAATTTGCATCGAAACAAAGTAAATGTTGATCATATAACAAGCGAATGAGAATCAAAATGAAGGAAATATACTTCGTAATGAAGGAAACGTTGATCATAACATGCGAATGAGAATCAAATTGAAGGAATTTGCATCGAAACAAAGGAAATGTTGATCATATAAAGCGAATGGGCATCAAAATGAAGAAAATATGCATCGAAGCGAAGAAAATGTTGATAATAACAAGCGAATGAGGTTCAAAATGACAGAATATGTATCGAAACAATGATCATATAAAGCTAATTGGCATCAAAATGAAGGAAATATGCATCGAAACGAAGGAAATATTGATCATAACAAGCGAATGAGCATCAAAATGAAGGAAATATGCATTGAAATTAAAGAAATGTTGATCGTAATGAGAAAATGAGCATCAAAATGAAGGAAACATGCATCGAAACGAAGAAAAATGTTGATCATAACAAACGAATGAGCATCAAAATGAAGGAAATATGCATCGAAGCGAAGGAAATGTTGATAATGACAAGCAAATGACGATCAAAATGAAGGAATATGTATCGAAATGAAGGAAATATTGATCATATCAAGCGAATGGGCATCAAAATGAAAGAAATATGCATTGAAACAAAGGAAATGTTGATCATAACATGCGTATGAACATCAAAATGAAGGAATATGCATCGAAACGAAAGAAATGTTGATCATAACACGTGAATGAGCATCAAAATTAAGGAATATGCATCGAAATGAAGGAAGTGTTGATCATATAACAAGCGAATGATAATCAATATGAAGGAAATATACTTCGTAACGAAGTAAACGTTGATCATTACATGCGAATGAGAATCAAAATGAAGGAATTTGCATCAAAACGAAGGAAATGTTGATCATATCAAGCGAATGGGCATCAAAATGAATGAAATATGCATCGAAGCGAAGGAAATGTTGATAATAACAAGCGAATGAGGATCAAAATGACGGAATATGTATCTAAACAATGATCATATAAAGCTAATTGGCATGAAAATGAAGGAAATATGCATCGAAACGAAGGAAATGTTGATCATAACAAGCGAATGAGCATCAAAATGAAGGAAATATGCATCGAAATTAAGGAAATGTTGATCGTAATGAGAAAATGAGCATCAAAATGAAGGAAATATGCATCGAAAAGAAGAAAAATATTGATCATAACAAGCGAATGAGCATCAAAATTAAGAAAATGTGCGTCGAAAGAAGGAAATGTTGATCATAACAAGCAAATGAGCATCAAAATGAAGGAAATATGCATCGAAGCGAAGGAAATGTTGATAATATCAAGCGAATGACGATCAAAATGAAGGAATATGTATCGAAACAAAGGAAATGTTGATCATATCAAGCGAATGGGCATCAAATGAAAGAAATATGCATTGAAACGAAGGAAATGTTGATCATAACATGCGTATGAACATCAAAATGAAGGAATATGCATCGAAACGAAGGAAATGTTGATCATAACATGCGAATGTGCATCAAAATGAAGAAATATGCATCGCAATGAAGGAAATGTTGATCATAACAAGCAAATGAGAATCAAAATGAAGGAAATATGCATCGAAACGAAGGAAATGTTGATCATAAAACATGCGAATGAGCATCAAATTGACGGGAATATGCTTCGAAACGAAGGAAACGTTGGTAATAACATGCGAATGAGAATCAAAATGAAGGAATTTGCATTGAAATGAGGGAAATATTGATCATAACAAGTGAATGAGCATAAAAATGAAGGAATATGCATTGAAACAAAGAAAATGTTGATCATAACAAGCGAATGGGCATCAAAATGAAAGAAATATGTATCGAAACGAAAGAAATGCTGATCATAACATGCGTATGAACATAAAAATGAAGGAATATGCATCGAAATGAAGGAAATGGTGATCATAACATGCGAATGTGCATCAAAATGAAGAAATATGCATCGTAATGAAGGAAAAGTTGATCATAACAAGCAATTGAGAATCAAAATGAAGTAAATATGCATTGTAACGAAGGAAAAGTTGATCATAAAACAAGCGAATGAGCATCAAATTGACGGGAATATGCTTCGAAACGAAGGAAATGTTGATAATAACATGCGAATGAGAATCAAAATGAAAGAATTTGCATCGAAATGAGGGAATTGTTGATCATAACAAGCGAATGAGCATCAAAATGAAGGAATATGCATCGAAACAAAAAGAATGTTGATCATAACAAGCGAATGGGCATCAAAATGAAAGAAATATGCATCGAAACGAAGGAAATGTTGATCATAACTTGTGTATGAACATCAAAATGGAGGAATATGCATCGAAACGAAGGAAATGGTGATCATAACATGCGAATGTGCATCAAAATGAAGAAATATCCATCGTAATGAAGGAAATGTTGATCATAACAAGCAAATGATAATCAAAATGAAGGAATATGCATCGAAAGGAAAGAAATGTTGATCATAACAAGCGATTTAGCATCAAAATTAGGGGAATATACATCGAAATGAAGGAAAAGTTGTTCATAAAAGGCGAATGAACAATAAAATTAAGGAATATGCATCGAAACGAAGGAAATGTTGATAATAACTAGCGAATGAACATTAAAATTAAGGAATATGAATCGAAACAAAGTAAATGTTTGTCATAACAAGCGAATGGGCATCAAAATGAAGGAAATGTGTATCGAAACGAAGTAAATGTTGGTTATAACATGCGAATGAGCTTCAAAATGAAGGAATATGCATCAAAACTTGATCATATAACAAGCGAACGAGCATCAAAATGAAGAAAATATGTGTCGTAATGAAAGAAATATTGATCATAACAAATGAATGAACATCAAAATGAAGGAAATATGCATCGAAACTAAGGAAATGTTGATCATAACATGCGAATGAGCATTAAAATAAAGGAAATATGCATCGCAACGAAGGAAATGTTGACCATAACAAGCCAATGAGCATCAAAACGAAGGAATATGCATCGAAACGAAGTAAACGTTGATCATAACAAGCGAATGAGCATAAAAATAAAGGAAATATGCATCGAAACAAAGAAAATATTGATCAAAACATGCGAATGAGCATCAAAATGAAGGAATATGCATCGAAACAAAGAAAATGTTGATCATATCAAGCGAATGAGCATTAAAATGGAGGAATATGTACAGAAACGAAGGAAATGTTGATCATAACAAGTGAATGAGCATCAAAATGAAAGAAATATGCATCGAAACGAAGGAAATATTGATCATAACACGTGAATGAGCATGAAAATGAATGAATATGCATCGAAACGAAGGAAATGTTGATCATATAACAAGCGAATGAGAATCAAAATGAAGGAAATATACTTCGTAACGAAGGAAACATTGATCATAACGTGTGAATGAGAATCAAAATGAAGGAATTTGCATCGAAACGAAGGAAATATTGATCATATCAAGCAAATCGGCATCAAAATGAAAGAAATATGCATCGAAGCGAAGGAAATTTTGATAATAACAAGCGAATGAGGATCAAAATGACGGAATATGTATCGAAACAATGATCATATAAAGCTAATTGTTATCAAAATGAAGGAAATATGCATTGAAACGAAGGAAATGTTGATCATAACAAGCGAATGAGCATCAAAATGAAGGAAATATGCATCGAAGCGAAGGAAATATTGATAATATCAAGCGAACGAGGATCAAAATCACGGAATATGTATCGAAACGATGATCATATAAGCGAATTGGCATCAAAATGAAGGAAATATGCATCGAAACGAAGAAATTTTGATCATAACATGTGAATGAGCATCAAAATGAAGGAATATGCATCAAAACGAATGAAATGTTGATCATAACAAGCGAATGAGCATCAAAATGAAGGGAATATGCATCAAACAAAGGAAATGTTGATCATAACAAGCGAACGAGCATCAAAATGAAGGAATATGCATCGAAACGAAGGAAAAGTTGATCATAAAACAAGCGAATGAGCATCAAAATGAAGGGAATTTGCTTCGAAACGAAGGAAACGTTGATAATAACATGAGAATGAGAATCAAAATGAAGGAATTTTATCGAAACGAGGGAAATGTTGATCATAACAAGCGAATGAGCATTAAAATGAAGGAATATGCATCGAAACAAAAAATGTTGATCGTAACAATCGAATGAGCATCAAAATGAAGGAAATATGCGTCAAAACTAAGGAAATATTGATACAACAAGCGAATGAGCATCAAAATAAAGGAATATGTATCGAAACGAAGGAAATGTTGAACATAACAAGCGAATGAGCATCAAAATGAAGGAATATGCATCGAAAGGAAGTGAATGTTTGTCATAACAAGCGAATGGGCATCAAAATAAAGGAAATATGTGTCGAAACGAAGTAAATGTTGGTTATGACATGCGAATGAGCATCAAAATGAAGGAATATGCATCAAAACTTGATCATATAACAAGCGAACGGGCATCAAAATGAAGAAAATATATGTCGTAATGAAAGAAATATTGATCATAACAAATGAATGAACATCAAAATGAAGGAAATATGCATCGAAACGAAGGAAATATTGATCATAATATGCGAATGAGCGTCAAAATAAAGGAAATATGCATTGAAACGAAGGAAATGTTGATCATAACAAGCCAATGAGCATCAAAATAAAGGAATATGCATCGATATGAAGTAAATGTTGATCATAACATGGAATGAGCATAAAAATGAAAGAAATATGCATCGAAACGAAGAAAATATTGATCATAACATGCGAATGAGCATCAAAATGAAGGAATATGCATCGAAACAAAGAAAATGTTGATCATAACAAGCGAATGAGCATTAAAATGCGGGAATATGTATCAAAGCAAAGGAAATGATATAACAAGCGAATGAGAATCAAAATGATGGAAATATGCGTCGAAACGAAGGAAGTGTTGATCATATAACAAGCGAATGAGAATCAATATGAAGGAAATATACTTCGTAATGAAGGAAACGTTGATCATTACATGCGAATGAGAATCAAAATGAAGGAATTTGCATCAAAACGAAGGAAATGTTGATCATATCAAGCGAATGGGCATCAAAATGAATGAAATATGCATCGAAGCGAAGGAAATGTTGATAATAACAAGCGAATGAGGATCAAATGATGGAATATGTATCGAAACAATGATCATATAAAGCTAATTGGCATGAAAATGAAGGAAATATGCATCGAAACGAAGGAAATGTTGATCATAACAAGCGAATGAGCATCAAAATGAAGGAAATATGCATCGAAATTAAGGAAATATTGATCGTAATGAGAAAATGGTCATCAAAATGAAGGAAACATACATCGAAAAGAAGAAAAATATTGATCATAACAAGCGAATGAGCATCAAAATGAAGGAAATGTGCGTCGAAAGAAGGAAATGTTGATCATAACAAGCAAATGAGCATCAAAATGAAGGAAATATGCATCGAAGCGAAGGAAATGTTGATAATATCAAGCGAATGACGATCAAAATGAAGGAATATGTATCGAAACATAGGAAATGTTGATCATATCAAGCGAATGGGCATCAAAATGAAAGAAATATGCATTGAAACAAAGGAAATGTTGATCATAACATGCGTATGAACATCAAAATGAAGGAATATGTATCGAAACGAAGGAAATGTTGATCATAACATGCGAATGTGCATCAAAATAAAGAAATATGCATCGCAATGAAGGAAATGTTGATCATAACAAGCAAATGAGAATCAAAATGAAGGAAATATGCATCGAAACGAAGGAAATGTTGATAATAAAACATGCGAATGAGCATCAAATTGAAGGGAATATGCTTCGAAACGAAGGAAACGTTGATAATAACATGCGAATGAGAATCAAAATGAAGGAATTTGCATTGAAATGAGGAAAATATTGATCATAACAAGCGAATGAGCATCAAAATGAAGGAATATGCATCGAAACAAAGAAAATGTTGATCATAACAAGCGAATGGGCATCAAAATGAAAGAATATGCATCGAAACGAAGGAAATGTTGATAATAACATGCGAATGAGAATCAAAATGAAAGAATTTGCATCGAAATGAGGGAATTGTTAATCATAACAAGCGAATGAGCATCAAAATGAAGGAATATGCATCGAAACAAAAAGAATGTTGATCATAACAAGCGAATGGGCATCAAAATGAAAGAAATATGCATCAAAACGAAGGAAATGTTGATCATAACTTGTGTATGAACATCAAAATGAAGGAATATGCATCGAAATGAAGGAAATGGTGATCATAACATGCGAATGTGCATCAAAATGAAGAAATATCCATCGTAATGAAGGAAATGTTGATCATAACAAGCAAATGATAATCAAAATGAAGGAATATGCATCGAAAGGAAAGAAATGTTGATCATAACTAGCGATTTAGCATCAAAATTAGGGGAATATGCATCGAAATGAAGGAAAAGTTGTTCATAAAAGGCGAATGAGCAATAAAATTAAGGAATATGCATCGAAACGAAGGAAATGTTGATAATAACTAGCGAATGAACATTAAAATTAAGGAATATGAATCGAAACAAAGTAAATGTTTGTCATAACAAGCGAATGGGCATCAAAATGAAGGAAATGTGTATCGAAACGAAGTAAATGTTGGTTATAACATGGGAATGAGCATCAAAATGAAGGAATATGCATCAAAACGAATGAAATGTTGATCATAACAAGCGAATGTGCATCAAAATGAAGGGAATATGCATCAAACAAAGGAAATGTTGATCATAACAAGCGAATGAGCATCAAAATGAAGGAATATGCATCGAAACGAAGGAAAAGTTGATCATAAAACAAGCGAATGAGCATCAAAATGAAGGGAATTTGCTTCTAAACGAAGGAAACGTTGATAATAACATGAGAATGAGAATCAAAATGAAGGAATTTCATCGAAATGAGGGAAATGTTGATCATAACAAGCGAATGAGCATTAAAATGAAGGAATATGCATCGAAACAAAAAATGTTGATCGTAACAATCGAATGAGCATCAAAATGAAGGAAATATGCGTCAAAACTAAGGAAATATTGATCACAACAAGCGAATGAGCATCAAAATAAAGGAATATGTATCGAAACGAATGAAATGTTGAACATAACAAGCGAATGAGCATCAAAATGAAGGAATATGCATCGAAACGAAGTAAATGTTTGTCATAACAAGCGAATGGGCATCAAAATAAAAGAAATATGTGTCGAAACGAAGTAAATGTTGGTTATAACATGGGAATGAGCATCAAAATGAAGGAATATGCATCAAAACTTGATCATATAACAAGCGAATGAGAATCAAAATGAAGGAAATATACTTCGTAACGAAGGAAACATTGATCATAACGTGTGAATGAGAATCAAAATGAAGGAATTTGCATCGAAACGAAGGAAATATTGATCATATCAAGCAAATCGGCATCAAAATGAAAGAAATATGCATCGAAGCGAAGGAAATTTTGATAATAACAAGCGAATGAGGATCAAAATGACGGAATATGTATCGAAACAATGATCATATAAAGCTAATTGTTATCAAAATGAAGGAAATATGCATTGAAACGAAGGAAATGTTGATCATAACAAGCGAATGAGCATCAAAATGAAGGAAATATGCATCGAAGCGAAGGAAATATTGATAATATCAAGCGAACGAGGATCAAAATCACGGAATATGTATCGAAACGATGATCATATAAGCGAATTGGCATCAAAATGAAGGAAATATGCATCGAAACGAAGAAATTTTGATCATAACATGTGAATGAGCATCAAAATGAAGGAATATGCATCAAAACGAATGAAATGTTGATCATAACAAGCGAATGAGCATCAAAATGAAGGGAATATGCATCAAACAAAGGAAATGTTGATCATAACAAGCGAACGAGCATCAAAATGAAGGAATATGCATCGAAACGAAGGAAAAGTTGATCATAAAACAAGCGAATGAGCATCAAAATGAAGGGAATTTGCTTCGAAACGAAGGAAACGTTGATAATAACATGAGAATGAGAATCAAAATGAAGGAATTTTATCGAAACGAGGGAAATGTTGATCATAACAAGCGAATGAGCATTAAAATGAAGGAATATGCATCGAAACAAAAAATGTTGATCGTAACAATCGAATGAGCATCAAAATGAAGGAAATATGCGTCAAAACTAAGGAAATATTGATACAACAAGCGAATGAGCATCAAAATAAAGGAATATGTATCGAAACGAAGGAAATGTTGAACATAACAAGCGAATGAGCATCAAAATGAAGGAATATGCATCGAAAGGAAGTGAATGTTTGTCATAACAAGCGAATGGGCATCAAAATAAAGGAAATATGTGTCGAAACGAAGTAAATGTTGGTTATGACATGCGAATGAGCATCAAAATGAAGGAATATGCATCAAAACTTGATCATATAACAAGCGAACGGGCATCAAAATGAAGAAAATATATGTCGTAATGAAAGAAATATTGATCATAACAAATGAATGAACATCAAAATGAAGGAAATATGCATCGAAACGAAGGAAATATTGATCATAATATGCGAATGAGCGTCAAAATAAAGGAAATATGCATTGAAACGAAGGAAATGTTGATCATAACAAGCCAATGAGCATCAAAATAAAGGAATATGCATCGATATGAAGTAAATGTTGATCATAACATGGAATGAGCATAAAAATGAAAGAAATATGCATCGAAACGAAGAAAATATTGATCATAACATGCGAATGAGCATCAAAATGAAGGAATATGCATCGAAACAAAGAAAATGTTGATCATAACAAGCGAATGAGCATTAAAATGCGGGAATATGTATCAAAGCAAAGGAAATGATATAACAAGCGAATGAGAATCAAAATGATGGAAATATGCGTCGAAACGAAGGAAGTGTTGATCATATAACAAGCGAATGAGAATCAATATGAAGGAAATATACTTCGTAATGAAGGAAACGTTGATCATTACATGCGAATGAGAATCAAAATGAAGGAATTTGCATCAAAACGAAGGAAATGTTGATCATATCAAGCGAATGGGCATCAAAATGAATGAAATATGCATCGAAGCGAAGGAAATGTTGATAATAACAAGCGAATGAGGATCAAATGATGGAATATGTATCGAAACAATGATCATATAAAGCTAATTGGCATGAAAATGAAGGAAATATGCATCGAAACGAAGGAAATGTTGATCATAACAAGCGAATGAGCATCAAAATGAAGGAAATATGCATCGAAATTAAGGAAATATTGATCGTAATGAGAAAATGGTCATCAAAATGAAGGAAACATACATCGAAAAGAAGAAAAATATTGATCATAACAAGCGAATGAGCATCAAAATGAAGGAAATGTGCGTCGAAAGAAGGAAATGTTGATCATAACAAGCAAATGAGCATCAAAATGAAGGAAATATGCATCGAAGCGAAGGAAATGTTGATAATATCAAGCGAATGACGATCAAAATGAAGGAATATGTATCGAAACATAGGAAATGTTGATCATATCAAGCGAATGGGCATCAAAATGAAAGAAATATGCATTGAAACAAAGGAAATGTTGATCATAACATGCGTATGAACATCAAAATGAAGGAATATGTATCGAAACGAAGGAAATGTTGATCATAACATGCGAATGTGCATCAAAATAAAGAAATATGCATCGCAATGAAGGAAATGTTGATCATAACAAGCAAATGAGAATCAAAATGAAGGAAATATGCATCGAAACGAAGGAAATGTTGATAATAAAACATGCGAATGAGCATCAAATTGAAGGGAATATGCTTCGAAACGAAGGAAACGTTGATAATAACATGCGAATGAGAATCAAAATGAAGGAATTTGCATTGAAATGAGGAAAATATTGATCATAACAAGCGAATGAGCATCAAAATGAAGGAATATGCATCGAAACAAAGAAAATGTTGATCATAACAAGCGAATGGGCATCAAAATGAAAGAATATGCATCGAAACGAAGGAAATGTTGATAATAACATGCGAATGAGAATCAAAATGAAAGAATTTGCATCGAAATGAGGGAATTGTTAATCATAACAAGCGAATGAGCATCAAAATGAAGGAATATGCATCGAAACAAAAAGAATGTTGATCATAACAAGCGAATGGGCATCAAAATGAAAGAAATATGCATCAAAACGAAGGAAATGTTGATCATAACTTGTGTATGAACATCAAAATGAAGGAATATGCATCGAAATGAAGGAAATGGTGATCATAACATGCGAATGTGCATCAAAATGAAGAAATATCCATCGTAATGAAGGAAATGTTGATCATAACAAGCAAATGATAATCAAAATGAAGGAATATGCATCGAAAGGAAAGAAATGTTGATCATAACTAGCGATTTAGCATCAAAATTAGGGGAATATGCATCGAAATGAAGGAAAAGTTGTTCATAAAAGGCGAATGAGCAATAAAATTAAGGAATATGCATCGAAACGAAGGAAATGTTGATAATAACTAGCGAATGAACATTAAAATTAAGGAATATGAATCGAAACAAAGTAAATGTTTGTCATAACAAGCGAATGGGCATCAAAATGAAGGAAATGTGTATCGAAACGAAGTAAATGTTGGTTATAACATGGGAATGAGCATCAAAATGAAGGAATATGCATCAAAACGAATGAAATGTTGATCATAACAAGCGAATGTGCATCAAAATGAAGGGAATATGCATCAAACAAAGGAAATGTTGATCATAACAAGCGAATGAGCATCAAAATGAAGGAATATGCATCGAAACGAAGGAAAAGTTGATCATAAAACAAGCGAATGAGCATCAAAATGAAGGGAATTTGCTTCTAAACGAAGGAAACGTTGATAATAACATGAGAATGAGAATCAAAATGAAGGAATTTCATCGAAATGAGGGAAATGTTGATCATAACAAGCGAATGAGCATTAAAATGAAGGAATATGCATCGAAACAAAAAATGTTGATCGTAACAATCGAATGAGCATCAAAATGAAGGAAATATGCGTCAAAACTAAGGAAATATTGATCACAACAAGCGAATGAGCATCAAAATAAAGGAATATGTATCGAAACGAATGAAATGTTGAACATAACAAGCGAATGAGCATCAAAATGAAGGAATATGCATCGAAACGAAGTAAATGTTTGTCATAACAAGCGAATGGGCATCAAAATAAAAGAAATATGTGTCGAAACGAAGTAAATGTTGGTTATAACATGGGAATGAGCATCAAAATGAAGGAATATGCATCAAAACTTGATCATATAACAAGCGAACTGGCATCAAAATGAAGAAAATATATGTCGTAATGAAAGAAATATTGATCATAACAAATGAATGAACATCAAAATGAAGGAAATATGCATCGAAACGAAGGAAATATTGATCATAACATGCGAATGAGTGGCAAAATAAAGGAAATATGCATTGAAACGAAGGAAATGTTGATCATAACAAGCCAATGAGCATCAAAATGAAGGGAATATGCATCAAACAAAGGAAATGTTGATCATAACAAGCGAATGAGCATCAAAATGAAGGAATATGCATCGAAACGAAGGAAAAGTTGATCATAAAACAAGCTAATGAGCATCAAAATGAAGGGAATTTGCTTCTAAACGAAGGAAACGTTGATAATAACATGAGAATGAGAATCAAAATGAAGGAATTTCATCGAAATGAGGGAAATGTTGATCATAACAAGCGAATGAGCATTAAAATGAAGGAATATGCATCGAAACAAAAAATGTTGATCGTAACAATCGAATGAGCATCAAAATGAAGGAAATATGCGTCAAAACTAAGGAAATATTGATCACAACAAGCGAATGAGCATCAAAATAAAGGAATATGTATCGAAACGAATGAAATGTTGAACATAACAAGCGAATGAGCATCAAAATGAAGGAATATGCATCGAAACGAAGTAAATGTTTGTCATAACAAGCGAATGGGCATCAAAATAAAAGAAATATGTGTCGAAACGAAGTAAATGTTGGTTATAACATGGGAATGAGCATCAAAATGAAGGAATACGCATCAAAACTTGATCATATAACAAGCGAACTGGCATCAAAATGAAGAAAATATATGTCGTAATGAAAGAAATATTGATCATAACAAATGAATGAACATCAAAATGAAGGAAATATGCATCGAAACGAAGGAAATATTGATCATAACATGCGAATGAGTGGCAAAATAAAGGAAATATGCATTGAAACGAAGGAAATGTTGATCATAACAAGCCAATGAGCATCAAAATAAAGGAATATGCATCGAAACGAAATAAACGTTGATCATAACATGGAATGAGCATAAAAATGAAAGAAATATGCATCGAAACGAAGAAAATGTTGATCATAACATGCGAATGAGCATCAAAATGAAGGAATATGCATCGAAACAAAGAAAATGTTGATCATAACAAGCGAATGAGCATTAAAATGCGGGAATATGTATCAAAGCAAAGGAAATGTTGATATAACAAGCGAATGAGAATAAAAATGATGGAAATATGCATCGAAACGAAGGAAGTGTTGATCATATAACAAGCGAATGAGAATCAATATGAAGGAAATATACTTCGTAATGAAGGAAACGTTGATCATTACATGCGAATGAGAATCAAAATGAAGGAATTTGCATCAAAACGAAGGAAATGTTGATCATATCAAGCGAATGGGCATCAAAATGAATGAAATATGCATTGAAGCGAAGGAAATATTGATAATAACAAGCGAATGAGGATCAAATGACGGAATATGTATCGAAACAATGATCATATAAAGCTAATTGGCATGAAAATGAAGGAAATATGCATCGAAACGAAGGAAATGTTGATCATAACAAGCGAATGAGCATCAAAATGAAGGAAATATGCATCGAAATTAAGGAAATGTTGATCGTAATGAGAAAATGGGCATCAAAATGAAGGAAACATGCATCGAAAAGAAGAAAAATATTGATCATAACAAGCGAATGAGCATCAAAATGAAGGAAATGTGCGTCGAAAGAAGGAAATGTTGATCATAACAAGCAAATGAGAATCAAAATGAAAGAAATATGCATCGAAGCGAAGGAAATGTTGATAATATCAAGCGAATGACGATCAAAATGAAGGAATATGTATCGAAACATAGGAAATGTTGATCATATCAAGCGAATGGGCATCAAAATGAAAGAAATATGCATTGAAACGAAGGAAATGTTGATCATAACATGCGTATGAACATCAAAATGAAGGAATATGCATCGAAACGAAGGAAATGTTGATCATAACATGCGAATGTGCATCAAAATGAAGAAATATGCATCACAATGAAGGAAATGTTGATCATAACAAGCAAATGAGAATCAAAATGAAGGAAATATGCATCGAAACGAAGGAAATGTTGATCATAAAACATGCGAATGAGCATCAAATTGAAGGGAATATGCTTCGAAACGAAGGAAACGTTGATAATAACATGCGAATGAGAATCAAAATGAAGGAATTTGCATTGAAATGAGGGAAATATTGATCATAACAAGCGAATGAGCATCAAAATGAAGGAATATGCATTGAAACAAAGAAAATGTTGATCATAACAAGCGAATGGGCATCAAAATGAAAGAATATGCATCGAAACGAAGGAAATGTTGATAATAACATGCGAATAAGAATCAAAATGAAAGAATTTGCATCGAAATGAGGGAATTGTTGATCATAACAAGCGAATGAGCATCAAAATGAAGGAATATGCATCGAAACAAAAAGAATGTTGATCATAACAAGCGAATGGGCATCAAAATGAAAGAAATATGCATCGAAACGAAGGAAATGTTGATCATAACTTGTGTATGAATATCAAAATGAAGGAATATGCATCGAAACGAAGGAAATGGTGATCATAACATGCGAATGTGCATCAAAATGAAGAAATATCCATCGTAATGAAGGAAATGTTGATTATAACAAGCAAATGATAATCAAAATGAAGGAATATGCATCGAAAGGAAAGAAATGTTGATCATAACTAGCGATTTAGCATCAAAATTAGGGGAATATGCATCGAAATGAAGGAAAAGTTGTTCATAAAAGGCGAATGAGCAATAAAATTAAGGAATATGCATCGAAACGAAGAAAATGTTGATAATAACTAGCGAATGAACATTAAAATTAAGGAATATGAATCGAAACAAAGTAAATGTTTGTCATAACAAGCGAATGGGCATCAAAATGAAGAAAATGTGTATCGAAACGAAGTAAATGTTGGTTATAACATGCGAATGAGCTTCAAAATATAGGAATATGCATCAAAACTTGATCATATAACAAGCGAACGAGCATCAAAATGAAGAAAATATGTGTCGTAATGAAAGAAATATTGATCATAACAAATGAATGAACATCAAAATGAAGGAAATATGCATCGAAACTAAGGAAATATTGATCATAACATGCGAATGAGCATTAAAATAAAGGAAATATGCATCGCAACGAAGGAAATGTTGACCATAACAAGCCAATGAGCATCAAAACGAAGGAATATGCATCGAAACGAAGTAAACGTTGATCATAACAAGCGAATGAGCATAAAAATAAAGGAAATATGCATCGGAACGAAGAAAATATTGATCAAAACATGCGAATGAGCATCAAAATGAAGGAATATGCATCGAAACGAAGTAAACGTTGATCATAACAAGCGAATGAGCATTAAAATGCAGGAATATGTATCAAAAAAAAGGAAATGTTGATCATAACAAGCGAATGAGCATCAAAATGATGGAAATATGCATCGAAACGAAGGAAATGTTGATCATAATACGTGAATGAGCATCAAAATGAATGAATATGCATCGAAACGAAGGAAATGTTGATCATATAAAAAGCTAATGAGAATCAAAATGAAGGAAATATACTTCGTAACGAAGGAAACATTGATCATAACATACGAATGAGAATCAAAATAAAGGAATTTGCATTGAAACGAAGGAAATGTTGATTATATCAAGCGAATGGGCATCAAAATGAAGGAAATATTGATAATAACAAGCGAATGAGGATCAAAATGACGGAATATTTATCGAAACAATGATCATATAAAGCTAATTGGCATCAAAATGAAGGAAATATGCATCGAAACGAAGGAAATGTTGATCATAACAAGTGAATAGGCATCAAAATGAAGGAAATATGCATCTAAGCGAAGGAAATATTGATAATATCAAGCGAACGAGGATCAAAATGATGGAATATTATCGAAACGATGATCATATAAAGCGAATTTACATCAAAATGAAGGAAATATGCATCGAAACGAAGGAAATGTTGATCATAACATGTGAATGAACATCAAAATGAAGGAATATGCATCGAAACGAATGAAATGTTGATCATAACAAGCGAATGAGCATCAAAATGAAGGAAATATGCATCAAACGAAGGAAATGTTAATCATAACACGCGAATGAGCATTAAAATGAAGGAATATGCATCTAAATGAAGAAAATGTTTATCATAAAACAAGCGAATGAGCATTAAAATGAAGGGAATATGCTTCGAAACGAAGGAAACGTTGATAATAACATGAGAATGAGAATCAAAATGAAGGAATTTGCATGGAAATGAGGGAAATGTTGATCATAACAAGCGAATGAGCATCAAAATGAAGGAATATGCTTCGAAACAAAGAAAATGTTGATCATAACTAGCGAATGAGCATCAAAATAAAGGAAATATGCGTCGAAACGAAGGAAATATTGATCACAACAAGCGAATGAGCATCAAAATGAAGGAATATGTATCGAAACGAAAGAAATGTTGATCATAACTAGCGAATGAGCACCAAAATGAAGGAAATATGCATGGAAACGAAGGAAATGTTGATCATAACAAGCAAATGAGCATCAAAATAAAGGAATTTTCATCGAAACAAAGTTAATGTTGATCATAACAAGCGAATGAGCATAAAAATGAAGGAAATTTGCATCGAAACGAAGAAAATGTTGATCGTAACATGCGAATGAGCATCAAAATGAAGGAATATGCATGGAAACAAAGAAAATGTTGATCATAACAAGCGAATGAGCATTAAAATGGAGGAATATGTATCGAAACGTAGGTAATGTTGATCATAACAAGCGAATGAGCATCAAAATGAAGGAATATGCATCGAAACGAAAGAAATGCTGATCATAACTAGCGAATGAGCATCAAAATGAAGGAAATATGCATGGAAACGAAGGAAATGTTGATCATAACAAGCCAATGAGCATCAAAATGAAGGAATTTGCATCGAAACAAAGTAAATGTTGATCATAACAAGCGAATGAGCATAAAAATGAAGAAAATTTGCATCGAAACGAAGAAAATGTTGATCATAACATACGAATGAGCATCAAAATGAAGGAATATGCATGGAAACAAAGAAAATGTTGATCATAACAAGCGAATGAGCATTAAAATGGAGGAATATGTATCGAAACGAAGGTAATGTTGATCATAACAAGCAAATGAGCATCAAAATGAAGGAAATATGCATCGAAACAAAGGAAATGTTGATCATAACACTTGAATGAACATCAAAATGAAGAAATATGCATCGAAACGAAGGAAATGTTGATCATATAACAAGCGAATGAGAATCAAAATTAAAGAAATATATTTGTAACGAAGGAAACAATGATCGTAACATTTGAATGAGAATCAAAATTAAGGAATTTGCATCTAAATGAAGGAAATGTTGATCATATCAAGCGAATGGGCATCAAAATGAAGGAAATATGCATCGAAGCGAAGGAAATAATGATAATCACAAGCGAATGAGGATCAAAATGACGGAATATGTATCGAAACAATGATCATATAAGCTAATTGGCATCAAAATGAAGGAAATATGCATCGAAACGAAGGAAATGTTGATCATAACAAGCGAATGAGAATCAAAATGAAGGAAATATGTATCGAAGCGAAAGAAATATTGATAATATCAAGCGAACGAGGATCAAAATGACGGAATATGTATCGAAACGATGATCATATAAAGCGAATTGGAATCAAAATGAAGGAAATATGCATCGAAACGAAGGAAATGTTGATCATAACATGTGAATGAGCATCAAAATGAAGGAATATGCATCGAAACGAATGAAATGTTGATCCTAACAAGCGAATGAGCATCAATATGAAGGAAATATGCATCAAACGAAGGAAATATGCATCGAAATGAAGGAAATGTTGATCATAAAACAAGCGAATGAGCGTCAAAATAAAGGGAATATGCTTCGAAACGAAGGACACATTGATAATAACATGCGAATGAGAATCAAAATGAAGTAATTTACATCGAAATGAGGGAAATGTTGATCATAACAAGCGAATGAGCATCAAAATGAAGGAATATGCATCGAAACAAAGAAAATGTTGATCATGACAAGTGAATGAGCATCAAAATAAAGGAAATATGCGTCGAAACGAAGGAAATATTGTTCACAACAAGCGAATGAGCATCAAAATGAAGGAATATGCATCGAAACGAAGGAATTGTTGATCATAACAAGCGAATGAGCATCAAAATGAAGGAAATATGCATGGAAACGGAGCATCAAAATGAAGGAATTTGCATCGAAACGAAGTAAACGTTGATCATAACAAGCGAATGAGCATAAAAATGAAGGAAATTTGCATCGAAACGAAGAAAATGTTGATCATAACATGCGAATGAGCATCAAAATGAAGGAATATGCATGGAAACAAAGAAAATGTTTATCATAACAAGCGAATGAGCATTAAAATGGAGGAATATGTATCGAAACGAAGGAAATGTTGATCATAACAAGTGAATGAGCATCAAAATGAATGAAATATGCATCGAAACAAAGGAAATGTTGATCATAACACGTGAATGAGAATCAAAATGAAGAAATATGCATCGAAACGAAGGAAATGTTGATCATAACACGCGAATGAGCATCAAAATGAAGGAAAATGCATCGAAACGAAGGAAATGTTGATCATATAATAAGAGAATGAGAATCAAAATGAAGGAAATATGCTTCGAAACAAAAGAAACGTTGATCATAACATGCGAATGAGAATTAAAATGAAGGAATTTGCATCAAAATGAAAGAAATGGTGATCATAACAAGCGAATGAGCATCAAATGAAGGAAATATGCATCGAAAACGAAGAAAATGTTGATCATAACAAGCGAATGAGCATCAAAATGAAGGAAATATGCATCGAAACAAAGGAAATGTTGATCGTAATGAGAGAATGAACATCAAAATAAAGGAAACATGCATCGATACAAAGGAAATTTTGATCATAACAAGTGAATAAGCATCAAAATAAAGGAAATGTGCGTAGAAACGAAGGAAATGTTGATCATAACAAGCGAATGAGCATCAAAATGAAGGAAATATGCATCGAAGCGAAGGAAATGTTGATCATAACAAGCGAATGAGCATCAAAATGAATGAAATATGCATCGAAACAAAGGAAATGTTGATCATAACACGCGAATAAGCATCAAAATGAATGAATATGCATCGAAACGAAGGAAATGTTGATCATATAACAAGCGAATGAGAATCAAAATGAAGGAAATATACTTCGTAACGAAGGAAACGTTGATCATAACATGCGAATGAGAATCAAAATGAAGGAATTTGCATCTAAATGAAGGAAATGTTGATCATATCAAGCGAATGGGCATCAAAATGAAGGAAATATGCATCGAAGCGAAGGAAATATTGATAATAACAAGCGAATGAGGATCAAAATGACAGAATATGTATCGAAACAATGATCATATAAAGCTAATTGGCATCAAAATGAATGAAATATGCATCGAAAGGAAGGAAATGTTGATCATAATAAGCAAATGAGCATCAAAATGAAGGAAATATGCATCGAATCGAAAGAAATATTGATAATATCAAGCGAACGAGGATCAAAATGCCGGAATATGTATCGAAACGACGATCATATAAAGCGAATTGGCATCAAAATGAATGAAATATGCATCGAAACGAAGGAAATATTGATCATAACATGTGAATGAGCATCAAAATGAAGGAATATGTATCGAAATGAATGTAATGTTGATCATAACAAGGGAATGAGCATCAAAATGAAGGAAATATGCATCAAACGAAGGAAATGTTGATCATAACACGCGAATGAGCATCAAAACGATGGAATATGCATCGAAAGGAAGGAAATGTTGATCGTAAAACAAGCGAATGAGCATCAAAATGAAGGGAATATGCTTCGAAACGAAGGAAACGTTGATAATATCATGCGAATGAGAATCAAAATGAAGGAATTTGCATCGAAATGAGGGAAATGTTGATCATAACAAGCGAATGAGCATCAAAATGAAGGAATATGCATCGAAACAAAGAAAATGTTGATCATAACAAGCGAATGAGCATCAAAATGAAGGAAATATGCGTCGAAACGAAGGAAATATTGATCACAACAAGCGAATGAGCATCAAAATGAAGGAATATGCATCGAAACGAAGAAAATGTTTATCATAACACGCGAATGATCATCAAAATGAAGGAAATATGCATCGAAACGAAGGAAATGTTGATCATAACAAGCCAATGAGCATCAAAATGAAGGAATATGCATCGAAATGAAGTAAACGTTGATCATAACAAGCGAATGCGCATAAAAATAAAGGAAATATGCATCGAAACAAGGAAAGTGTTGATCATAACATGCGAATGAGAATCAAAATGAAGGAATATGCATCGAAACAAAGAAAATGTTGATCATAACAAGCGAATGAGCATTAAAATTTAGGAATATGCATCGAAACAAAGGAAATGTTGCTCATAACAAGCGAATGAGCATCAAAATGAAGGAAATATGCATCGAAACGAAGGAAATGTTGATCATAACATGTGAATGAGCATCAAAATGAAGGAATATGCATCGAAACGAAGGAAATGGTGATCATAACATGCGAATGTGCATCAAAATGAAGAAATAGGCATCGTAATGAAGGAAATGTTGATCATAACAAGCAATTGAGAATCAAAATGAAGGAATTATGCATCGAAACGAAGGAAATGTTGATCATAAAACAAGCGAATGAGCATCAAAATGAAGGGAATATGCTTCAAAACGAAGTAAACGTTGATAATAAAATGCGAATGAGAATCAAAATGAAAGAATTTGCATAGAAATGAGGGAAATGTTGATCATAACAAGCGAATGTGCATCAAAATAAAGGAATATGTATCGAAACAAAAAAATGTTGATCATAACAGGCGAATGGGCATCAAAATGAAAGAAATATGCATCGAAATGAAGGAAATATTGATCATAACATGGGTTTGAACATCAAAATGAAGGAATTGTTGGCGCTTGGATCGTTTGGTTAACATGACCCGTTAAGGATCCATACGTTTCTAATATCAGCGGAAGCAATAAATCATAGAAACGATTACCGTTCACCAGGGTTTATAGAAAATGAAGGATTCTCGCTGACAGATTGTAAAGTCCCACGAGAATGGCCATAACTTCCTCGTCTGATCTCGAAATTGAATGATCTTTGCGGTCAGACGATCCTCTCTTCAACGGCTTTCCGTCAGTATATTGATCATCGAATTCTGATCACCGTCCGATTTTATATAAATTTCCCAAGGTGGCGGACAGCAGCAAACTACCTTTTGATCTTCTACTGTATGTCCCAAGTCCGATCTCGACGTCGTGTGGGCGACGATCTACGAGACCTCCTCAATCTGCTCACAACCCTCATCTCACGTGAATAATGAATAATATTAGGGTTCCAGATAAGCTGAGGTGACTTATATACATGGGCTACAGCAGGGACCAGGAGGAGAAATTGGGTTGGGCCTCCATTGGGCTTAAGTATCCAAGCTTAGCCCAAAGCTTATATTTAAGTCCAATAATAATAATATATTCCACTAAAATATTATTACTGCACTGCCTTTCCAATCCCAAAATTACGTTTTGGGCTCCTTCTTATTATGAGCCCGTTAGTCTCCCCATGTTTAAGATATACAATGTCCATTAATTAATTTAAGTTACTGACAACTCAATTAATTAATATCTCATCCAAGAGTAGTACCACTCAACCTTATTATCATGCCGGAATAAATTCCACCTGCAGGGTTTACATGATAATCCTTATGAGCTCCTCAAGGGGACATCATCAACCTATGACGGACACGGATTCCTTCTACAATCAACAGCACACCATAGAGACAACATTACTTCCCAACTCACAAAGTTTGTTGATTTAATTACATGTAAATCTCACTCATTGATGAATCAAAGAAATACATACTGCCCTACGTGTCGAGGTTATTGTATAGGGATTAAGAGCACGAACTTCCATAATAACTGAGATCAAGTTCTCCTATAAGTCAGTATAAGTCAAACGATCTCATGCGGTCCTGCTCAATACACACAAGTGCACTAATGTGATTCTATAGCCAAGACAAGCTAATACCAAACCACACTACAACCATCCCAATAGAGAGTCCCCGTCTATCTCGGTTGTGAGCATCTATTTATACTTTATAAGGAAACCGATAATATGATCTTCCGCGTGTTGTCGCACAACATATTATCTACAGTATAAAGTAAGTGGACTATTGCATCGTGCATATAAATAAATTATAAGACGCAATCATTTGATCATATGATTCTCATTTCAAATTAATTGTTATAACATTGTTCATACAAAAAGCTAGACTTTTAGTATATAATCCAACAATTTTCCAATTATACTAAAAGACTATGCTGTCATGTCTTCCGCCATACATCTGATTCCCATTCCTACTACACGACCATCATAAGCTTTTGCTTTAAGGTCTTTGTAAATGGATTTACTAGGTTATCATCCGATGCAATCTAGGCGACAACAACCTTCCCCTCATCATACAATTTCTTGTAACAGGTGGTACTCGCGCTCCATGTGTTTAATTGCCTTATGGACTCGTGATTCCTTCAAGTTTGCAACTGCACCAATATCATTAATTTAAATTGTGATAATCTTGGGCAAACTTAGAAATACTTTAAAGTCCATCATGAAGTTTCTAGAGTCATATAGATACTTTGGCTGCCTTATAGGCTCCAATTTATCATCTTTCCATGATGGAGTCCGGAGTTCGAAATATATTTCTATATGACACTCCTCCATATTATGGCTCTACTTCTTAAAATTAAACACATAACCTTGAGGTGGATTTACTGTCGTCCCTATCTGATTTTAAAAATCTGAATCTATATAACCCATAAGAAGCAATGATTCTGTTCGGTAAGCCCATATATAATTTCTGATCCTTTTCAGGTACATAAGTATATGTCTTACCACAATTCATCATTCTTGTTTCGGGTTACCTTGATACCCACTGTTCATGTCTTCGACAAAACAGATATCTATTCTCGTTCATAGCATTCTTTAGATTAAGCTTCCTTATTTGCCGAAGCATAAAGAACCGCTTTCATCACCTTTATCTTCTTTTTGTGTCTTAAGACACATTTCCTTAGATAAAGTTACATGCTAAACGATTAGGAATTGTATCTATTCATGAAGCTTGAGATAAGCATAACATCCTTTCTTGTGATCCGTATTACGGTGATCAAAAGGATATATTTTGCTTTTCTTAAGTCCTTCATTTCATACTGCTCTATTAACTATACCCCTACGCCCGACAATACTCTTTCATTGTCTCCAATGAGCAATATATCATCTACGTATAGTACAAAAAATACCACCACATTCCCGTCACTCTTTTCAATACACAAGATATATCCGAGCATTAATAAAATCCATATTACTGGATTTCTTCATCAAAACGGATGTTCTATAATATTGAAGCTTGCTTTAGTCCATTGATGGACACTTTTAAGCTTAATATCAAAATGCTCTTAGCTCTTTGCAATGAATCACTCTGGTTGCTTAACATAGATGTTTTCCTCAAGACTTCCATTCAGGAAAGTTGTCTTGACATCTATTTGTCATCCCTCATATTTCATATGAGTGGCAACAGGTAAAAGAGTCTGGATCGACTTAGGCATAGCTACTGGCGAATAGGTTATCTCATATTCGAACCCTTTCTTTCTGAGTATACCTTTTTCGCAACACGCTTTGCTTCCAAGGTTTTCACCTTACCATATGATCCTCTTTTATTTTGTATGACCACTTGCAATGGCTTTTACACCATTTAATGGTCTTACAAGCTCCCAGATTTAATTTAGATTTCATCAATTCTATTTCATCATCATTGCACTAGCTAAGATGTCGCATTTCGATCTTGTAGTGCTTCGTCGTATCCGTGGGTTCAATCCATGTTTACTAAGGACTAAGTCTCACGACTCTCCCAAAAAATATATCTTGCAAGTTGTCGAACAACTCTCCCACTACGATAAGGCACTACACGCAATTGTGTATCAGACGTGACACGCGTTGCAGTTTAACTTGTGGTATATCCTCTTATACACTTGGTACTAATACTTTGTGTTTTCCCTCTCACTTCCTTTAGAACAATTTATACATAGGTTTATGATTTAATACATAGTCCTTTTCCAAAAAATAGTGTTTGTGTTAACAATCACCCTTTGATGTTTTGGATTAAATAAATCATCACCCTTCATTTTTCTAGAATATCCCATAAACAGACAAACGTTACACGACATGTTGTTTCTAGGGTATACTCATAAAATGAATTTAGTAATTCCAAATAATTCATCATATATCTAATCATTTGCATAAGAGTCTTTCTCTTATTAGGATTAAAAGACGCATTATTAATTACTATTTGTTGCATCCGTGGTATAAACATGATTTAAGAGTTTACAAATTGTCACTAACGTACCTTAACAGATTATAACTCCATCCTTCATTACTATGACCATGTCATTTAAATGAAATGAAGTATCCATCCATAAATGCATAGAAACTGAAATAAAATTCTTTCTATGAAAACGTACGTAAAGACAATTCCTCATAATCAAACGTTTATTCATATCGTAGGATAAATAAGCAACTCCCACTGCAACATCCACTACTCTCGTAGTTTTACCCATGTATATTATTATTTCATCATCACTTAATTGTAGGCTTTTAGTGATTACGACATCTACACACAACATGTCAGTAAATGCCAACGCTAATCATGCTTCAACAACTAGTGAATGAGATACCAACCTTGTTCACATCTTGATGAAATTAGATTTTCTTCGCCATATGTTTTGTCAGAAGTTCTCCACCATATACAACCTCTTTGTAATACAGGTGGAACTTGCTCAAAACATTTAGGCAAACAATGAAGAATAAAATTGACTTAAGTTTCCCCTTCAACTTCTATTCCATGTATTCCAATTCATTCATCAATTCAATCATGACTTACCGCCTTTTAATTTACTCAAGTATCCGAAGAGTTACATGAGACCATCATATTTCTATGAATCTCTTATCTCTTCACCAGAGACTTTAATATGTATCATGATAAGTCTTTTGTGAGAACACACATGTATTTCTTAAACAGTAAAATTAGAATCCAAGATTCTTTTCTAATCATCTAATTTTGGACCAGTAAATATGTTTCTTTTAGTAAACAATAAGTGAAATAAAACTATTTGAAATTCAGAGAATCATAAAATATACACCGATCAAATCTTTGAATTTATCCATTTATATTGATTCCCTCAAAACAATATAAAATATAAATTCACCGACATCTCAAGCACCGTGAGTTTGCAAGCCACGATAGTGTGGACGTTTACAAACCCGAACATTTACAAGAGAAGGTTTTACGCATTAATTTCATTTGTCAACCTAACTTTATGACAAAATAATTAATAGTCGGTTCCTCTTTAGCCATGCAAATAAAAGCAGTGACTCCGATGGGGAGGATACTTTTTATTTGCATCTAAGTGTACACCATTATTTGACCCCAAGTCCATTGCGCGAGCTTATGTGCCTTACAGATGGAGAAGTACACACGCGCTCGGATAACTTCCTACAATCATCAATTATAAGTTTGTACCAGTGAACCGCATATGAGCTCATCCGATAGGGAGGAAGGTCTATGCCAACGCGCAAGTTCATATGCATCACATTACAAACATAATTATTTAATGAAATCTGTTCCAGCAATCCATGAATAAACTCATCCGATGGGGAGGAAGGCTCTAATGCCGACGCGCAAGTTTATTCACATTACTAACAAACCAATAATGGAGGCCGCGGGAATTTATTACCAATCTCCTCTCCCACTTAGTTATTTAAGACCGAGGGATTTTACATGCATATAATATTCAAAAATAAAATACGCAACCTAGCATGCTCCTATTACGGCAAATAAGATAGTAAATCAAGAGTATCATGCATAGCATATATAACAATAATTAAATAATTAAATCAAATTATAACAGTTATATATCGGCGAATTCAATTGTTCTCCACCAAGCACGAATATGGGCAACGCATACGGGGATCGACCTATTCCACCATTCCGGCACCCTGCTCGACATTCACACGCCAAGCTACCCATCCATCGTGTTCTAATGCACATGCAATCCAAATATATAATAATTGACAAACAAAAACAATTATTAGCAATTATATATAAGGATATAAAAAAAAGCCAAAAATAATAATTGACTAAGTCAACTCTAAAAGCAATTATGGAAATAGCTTGCCCAACAAGTTGAAAAACAAAACTTGGGCCCCAAGCTATCAAACTCAATCCACATTGCCCAACAGCAACAACAAAATGCTGCTAGAAACTGCCTACTCCAGCCACGTTATTACTCGCCGGAACGTAAGCCCATCGCCGGAAACCATCACACAACCTTGCACAGCCACACACGCCAAGTCTTGCCGAGAACGCGCTGCCAGCCTGAAGCTGTCGTGCTTATCAGCCACGCCGTCCGCTGCAGGCTATGTCTTATCCCGTCGGAAAAGCACAGACCATCGGAAAAACGCGCCCAGTATGATTCAGTCATCTAGTTTGCAGCTACCCTCCATCTCACAGTCACGGTGAAGCCGTGCCACTGCAAGAGAACAGCTGCACCGGTGAGTCAAGTCGCCGCCGCCTCCGAGTGCACCAGGTATCCGCCACCAGTAATCAACAAATCCCCGGATGCCAGGTCTCGATCTCTCGACCAGACTCCTCACCGGCAGTACGAACCAGTTGGTAGGATTGAACCCAGTCCACTCCCCAGCCTCAACACGCTCTCGGCTTTTCTACCAGCCGCTGGCGTGCCGCCAACATGGACGAGGTCCTCTTCGCCGATGCAGCCCAGCAACCGGCAACTACCCCGACAGCAACCAGCCCGGCAGCAAATTCGGCAGTCATCGCCTAGCCCAAAAACTAGCGTGGAAGACCACCCGCCTGCTTGCCCGCCAGCACGCCAACGTGCGATTTTCGTGCACAAACGTGCGCCGAGAAGCCCAGCTCAATGAGCGCCTGCTAGCATCACCAAGTTACCCGGCAGCCTGCCTTCTCGCTAATTACGCTGCAACTTGTGCCTCAGCCGCTGACTGCAAGCAACCAACGTCCAGCTTGACGCCAGCGCGTCTAACTTGCATCGTCCAGCCGCACATACACGCAGCGCCCAGCAACTCGCCCCAGCCATAATAGGGACCCACCCGAAATCCTTGAAGACTCGATCGGGATGCCTCTCTTGGCTCGTACGGGGCATTGTGAGACTCGCTCGGAACATGGTCAGACTCGCCCAGAAGCCACGCCTGACTCGCCCTAGCCTTCGCTGCTCCCTTACTTGTCACTACCATGCGCCGCCGCGACCTCACCCCGGCCATCCAATCTGCTGCTGCTGTTTGTGGCATCCACCCCTGCCAATTGAGCCGGCAAGGTGGGAAAGACATGCCATTGCCTCAAACAGACCCGCTGGACAACTTGGATTGCACCACAAGTCACCTTGAACATCAGCCAGTTCCAACGACGATGCTTCCTGTACTTTTCGCCGCCGTCGCTCGTCCCATCCAGCCGATCAGTATCGTTTATATGTATGGTCGTCATCAAATCCCAACAAGAACGTGACGCCTCGGCTATATTTACAAACGACCGCAGCGACACCAGCGAACACCGTTGTGGCCTCCGTGCAGCGCCACCGCACGCCTATCACCACTCATCGCCGATCGCAATGGCTTTCACCATCCCTCAATCGTGCCGTCGATCAAGAAAACATAAGGTGTCGTACGATGAACGTGTATGAGTGTACAGTTAGGGTGTTCATCAAGAACAAGTTCTAAAACTTAATATCATGTATTCCACTCAAACCCTAGCCTAACGTTTCACGCTTCACCACGAAACCGAAGCTCTGATACCAATTGTTGGCGCTTGGATCATTTGGTTAACATGACCCGTTAGGGATCCATACGTTTCTAATATCAGCGGAAGCAATAAATCATAGAAACGATTACCGTTCACCAGGGTTTATAGAAAATGAAGGATTCTCGCTGACAGATTGTGCACTAATGTGATTCTATAGCCAAGACAAGCTAATACCAAACCACACTACAACCATCCAAATAGAGAGTCCCCGTCTATCTCGGTTGTGAGCATCTATTTATATTTTATAAGGAAACTGATAATATGATCTTCCGCGTGTTGTCGCACAACATATTATCTACAGTATAAAGTAAGTGGACTATTGCATCGTGCATATAAATAAATTATAAGACGCAATCATTTGATCATATGATTCTCATTTCAAATTAATTGTTATAACATTGTTCATACAAAAAGCTAGACTTTTAGTATATAATCCAACAGGAATATGCATCGAAACGAAGGAAATGGTGATCATTACATGCGAATGTGCATCAAAATGAAGAAATATCCGTCGTAATGAAAGAAATGTTGGTCATGTTGGCGCTTGGATCGTTTGATCGTTTGACCCGTTAGGGATCCATACGTTTTTAATATCAGCGGAAGCAATAAATCATAGAAACGATTACCGTTCACCAAGGTATGTAGAAGATGAAGGATTCTCGCTGACAGATTGTACAGTCCCACGAGAATGGCCATAACTTCCTCGTCTGATGTCGAAATAGAATGATCTTTGTGCTCCGACGATCCTCTCTTCAATGGATTTTCGTCAGTATATTGATCATCGCTGTACGATTTTATATAAATTTTGCAAAGTGGCAAACAGCAGCAGCAAACTACCTTCTGATCTTCTGCCGTATGACCCAAGTCCGATCTCGACGTCGTATGGGCGACGATCCACTGGACCTCCTCAATCTGCTCTCAACCCTCATCACACGTGAATAATAAAACAGATTAGGGTTCCAGATAAGCTGAGGTGACTTATATACATGGGCTACAGCAGGGACCAGGAGGAGAAATTGGGTTGGGCCTCCATTGGGCTTAAGTATCCAAGCTTAGCCCAAAGCTTATACTTAAGTCCAATAATAATAATATATTCCACTAAAATATTATTATTGCACTGCCTTTCCAATCCCAAAATTACATTTTGGGCTCCTTCTTATTATGAGCCCGTTAGTCTCCACATGTTTAAGATATACAATGTCCATTAATTAATTTAAGTTACTGACAACTCAATTAATTAATATTTCATCCAAGAGTAGTACCACTCAACCTCATTATCACGCCTGAATAAATTCCACCTGCAGGGTTTACATGATAATCCTTATGAGATCCTCAAGGGGACATCATCAACCTATGACGGACACGGATTCCTTCTTCAATCAACAGCACACCATAGAGACAGCATTACTTCCCAACTCACCGAGTTTGTTGATTTAATTATAAGTAAATCTCACTCATTGATGAATCAAAGAAATATAATGCCCTACGTGTCGAGGTTATTGTATAGGGATTGAGAGCACGAACTTCCATTATAACTGAGATCAAGTTCTCCTATAAGTCAGTATAAGTCGAACGATCTCAAGCGGTCCTGCTCAATACACACAAGTGCACTAATGTGATTCTATTGCCAAGACAAGCTAATACCAAACCACACTACAACCATCTCAATAGAGAGTCCCAGTCTATCTCGGTTGTGAGCATCTGTTTATACTTTAAAAGGAAACCGATAATATGATCTTCCTCGTGTTGTCGCACAACATATTATCTACAGTATAAAGTAAGTGGACTATTGCATCGTGCATATAAATAAATTATAAGACGCAATCATTTGATCATATGATTCTCATTTCAAATTAATTGTTATAACATTGTTTATACCAAAAGCTAGACTTTTAGTATATAATCAAACAATCTCCCACTTATACTAAAAGACTATGCTGTCATGTCTTCCGCCATACATCTGATTCCCACTCCTACTACACGACCATCAAAAGCTTTCGCTTTAAGGTCTTTGTAAATGGATTTACTAGGTTATCATCCGATGCAATCTAGGCGACAACAACCTTCCTCTCATCATATAATTTCTCGTAACAGGTGGTACTCGCGCTCCATGTGTTTAATTGCCTTATGGACTCGTGATTCCTTCAAGTTTGCAACTGCACCAATATCATTAATTTAAATTGTGATAATCATGGGCAAATTTAGAAATACTTCAAAGTCCATCATGAAGTTTCTAGAGTCATATAGATACTTTGGCTGCATTATAGGCTCCAATTTATCATCTTTTCATGATGGAGTCCGAAGTTCGAAATATATTTCTATATAACACTCCTCCATATTATGGCTCTACTTCTTAAAATTAAACACATAACCTTGAGGTGGATTTACTGTCGTCCCTATCTGATTTGAAAAATCCGAATCTACGTAACTCATAACAAGCAGCGAATCTGTCCGGTAAGCCTACATATAATTTCTAGTCCTTTTCAGGTACATAAATATATGTCTTACCACAGTTCAACATTCTTATTTCGAGTTACCTTGATACTCACTGTCTATGCAATTGACAATACAATTATCCATTCTCTTGCATAGCATTCCTTAGATTAAGCTTCCTTATTCGCCGAAGCATAAGGAACCGCTTCAACACATTTATCTTCTTTTTGTGTCTTAAGACACATTTTCTTAGATAAAGTTACATGCTAAATGAGTAAGGATCGTATCATTTTGCTAAACTTGAGCTGAGCCTAACATCTTTTTTTGTGATCCGTATTACCGTGATCAAAAGGATATTTTTACTCTTCTTAAGTCCTTCATTTCATACTGCTTTATTAATCATACCCATACGCCTAACAATACTCTTTCATTGTCTCCAATGAACAATATATCATCTACCTATAGTACAAAAATACCACCACATTTCCGTCACTCTTTTCAATACACAAGACATATCCGAACATTGATAAAACCCATATCACTGGATTTCTTCATCAAAATGGATATTCTATAATTTTGAAGCTTGCTTTAGTCCATTGATGGACACTTTTAAGCTTAATATCAAAATGCTCTTAGCTCTTTGCAATGAATCACTCTGGTTGCTTAACATAGATGTTTTCCTCAAGACTTCCATTCAGGAAAGTTGTCTTGACATCTATTTGCTATCCCTCATATTCCATATGAGTAGCAACAGGTAAAAGAGTCCGGATCGACTTAAGCATAGCTACCAGCGAACATTTTATCTCATAATCGAACCCTTTCTTTCTGAGTATACCTTTTTCGCAACAAGCTTTGCTTCCAAGGTTTTCACCTTACCATATGATCATCTTTTATTTTATATGACCACTTCCAATGGCTTTTACACCATTTAGTAGTCTTACAAGCTCCCAGATTTAATTTAGAATTCATCAATTCTATTTCAACATCATCGCACTAGATAAGATATTGCATTTCGATCTTGTAGTGCTTCGTCGTATCCGTGGGTTCAATCCATGTTTACTAGGGACTAAGTCTCACGACTCTCCCAAAATATACATCTTGCAAGTTGTCGAACAACCCTCCCACTACGACAAGGCACTACACGCAATTGTGTATCAGACGTGACACGCGTTGCAGTTTAACTTGTGGTATATCCTCTTATACAATTGGTACTAATACTTTGTGTTTTCTTTTCACATCCTTTAGGACAACTTATAAATGGGTATGTGAGTTATTACATAGTCTCTTTCCAAAAATTTAGTGTTTGTGTTAACAATCACCCTTCGATCTTTTAGACTAAATAAATCACCTTCATTTTTATAGCATATCCCACAAACAGACAAACATTCAAATGAATTACTGTTTCTAGGGCTTATCCATAAAATGAATTAAGTAATTCCAAATAATTCATCATCTATCTAATCATTTGCATAAGAGTCTTTCTCTTATCATGATTAAAAGACGCATTATTAATTACTATTTGTTGCATCCGTGGTATAAACATGATTTAAGAGTTTACAAATTGTCAATAACGTACCTTAACAGATTATAGCTCCATCCTTCATTAATATGACCATGTCATTTAAATGAAATGGAGTATCCATCCGTAAATGCATAGAAACTGAAATAAAATTCTTTCCATGAAAACATACGTAAAGACAATTTCTCATAATCAAACGTCTATTTATATCGTAAGATAAATAAACAACTCTCATTGCAACAGCCACTACTCTCGTAGTATTACCCATGTCCACAATAATCTCATCATCACTGGGTTACATGCTTTTAGTGATTCAGGTATCTACACACAACGTGTCAGTAGATGCCATCGCTAATCATGCTTCAACAACTAGTGAATGAGATACTAACCTTGTTCACATCTTGATGAAATTGTATTTTCTTCGCCACATGTTTTGTCAGAAGTTCCCCATCATATACAGCCTCTTTGTAATTCAGGTGGAACTTGCTCAAAACATTTAGGCAAACAATGAAGAATAAAATTGACTTAGGTTTTCCCTTCAACTTCTATTCCATGTATTTTCAATTCATTCATCAAATTCAATCATGACCTACCGCCTTTTAACTTACTCAAGTATCCGAAGAGTTACATGAGACCATCATATTTATATGAATCTCTTATCTCTTCACCAGAGACTTTAATATGCATCATGATAAGTTTTTTTGTGAGAACACACATGTATTTCTTAAGCAGTAAAATTAGAAACCAAGATTCTTTTCTAATCATCTAATTTTGGACCAGTAAATATAATTTCTTTTGGTCAACCATAAGTGAAATAAAACTATTCGAAATTCAGAGAATCATAAAATATATATACCGATCAAATCTTCGAATTTATCCATTTATATTGATTCCCTCAAAATAATATAAAATATAAATTCACCGACATCTCAAGCACCGTGAGTTTGCAAGCCACGATAGTGTGGACGTTTACAAACCCGAACATTTACAAAAGAAGGTTTTACCCATTAATTTCATTTGTCAACCTAACTTTATGACAAAATAATTAATAGTCGGTTCCTCTTTAGCCATGCAAATAAAAGCAGTGACTCCGATGGGGAGGATACTTTTTATTTGCATCTAAGTGTACACCATTATTTGACCCCAAGTCCATTGCGCGAGCTTATGTGCCTTACAGATGGAGAAGTACACACGCGCTCGGATAACTTCCTACAATCATCAATTATAAGTTTGTACCAGTGAACCGCATATAAGCTCATCCGATAGGGAGGAAGGTCAATGCCAACGCGCAAGTTCATATGCATCACATTACAAACATAATTATTTAATGAAATCTGTTCCAGCAATCCATGAATAAACTCATCCGATGGGGAGGAAGGCTCTAATGCCGACGCGCAAGTTTATTCACATTACTAACAAACCAATAATGGAGGCCGCGGGAATTTATTACCAATCCCCTCTCCCACTTAGTTATTTAAGACCGAGGGATTTTATATGCATATAATATTCTAAAATAAAATACGCAACTTAGCATGCTTCTATTATGGCAAATAAGACAGTAAATCAAGAGTATCATGCATAGCATATATAACAATAATTAAATAATTAAATCAAATTATAACAGTTATATATCAGCGAATTTGATTTTTCGCCACCAATCACGAATGCGGACAACTGCGACGGGGATCGACCTCCCCGCAGCCTGCTCCACCACTTCGGCACCCTGCCCGATCACATTGTGAAGACTCATGCGGAACCTGATGCAGACCAGTCGAACCTGATGCAAATCCGCTCGAACCTGGTGCAGAGTCGATCGAACCTGATGCAGACCAATTGAACCTGATGTGAAACCGCTCGTACCTGGTGCATCATCGATCGAACCTGATGCAGACCAATTGAACATGATGTGAATCCGCTCGAACCTAGTGCAGTATCGATCGAACCTGATGCAGACCAATCGAACCTGATGTGAATCCGCTCAAACCTGATGCAGCATCGATCGAACCTGATGCAGACCAATCGAACCTGATGTGAATCCGCTCGAACCTGATGCAGCATCGATCGAACCTGATGCAGACCAATCGAACCTGATGCAGACCAATCGAACCTGATGTAAATCAATCGAACCTGATGTGAATCCGCTCGAACCTGATGCAGACCAATCGAACCTGATGTAAATCAATCGAACCTGATGTGAATCCGCTCGAACCTGATGCAGCATCAATCGAACCTGATGCAGACCAATCGAACCTAATGTGAATTCGCTCGAACCTGGTGCAGCATCGATCGAACCTGATGCAGACCAATCAAACCTGATGTGAATCCGCTCGAACCTGGTGCAACATCGATCGAACCTGCATCCGTGCAGCCTCACACAGTGTTCCGCGCGCCACATGGCATGCCACCATGCACGCCATCCCAGCGTCCAACAAGCCAACGTGTGCGACTCCTCTCCAACGTGCAAGATTTACACGTCACGCCCCGAGCTCCCAACAAGCACCAATGCCCATCAGGCCGCCTGATACTCAGCACGCTGCTCCGCACGCCAACGAGCAGCACACGCCGAGTAGTGGATCGCTCCTTGCCCGGTTCAAAACTCGCCCCAGCCGTGCCATTCGCTTGATGCTATGCATAACACCATGTGCCTTGACGAGCGCTCCTCGCTCGGGCTGTCGCTCGTCCAAGGGCCTACTTGCACGGAACCAAGTTCAGCATCAACACCAAACTACACCAACTGTCGTTTAGGGTTCGCAATTGTAGACCCCTTAGAATCCAATCTTCACCGTTCAGAGTCTACTACTATGAGTTATAAACATGCTGTCCAAATTAAAGCTCGATCCAACGGTTAGTTTTTGAGAAACGGCTCTTTTCCCTCGACTGCGCAGAACAGAATCTCCCAAAAAATTGCTTCTGTTTTCGGCGTATTCCAGACAAGAAAAAGTTCCAAATACGATCTTAACTGTTCATAATGTACTCCTGTGAGTTCTGAACATGGTGTCCAAATTACAGGTCAATCCAACGGTTAGTTTGTGAGAAACGGCTCTTTTCTCTCGACTGCGCATAACGGAAACTCCCAAAAACCTGCTTCTGTTTTCGGCGTATTCCCGACAACAAAAGATCCAAATACGATCTGCACTATTCAGAATGTACTCCTGTGAGCTCTAAACATGCTGTCCAAATTACAGGTCGATCCAACAGTTGAAACTTCGGTTATCGCCTCTGCAATATCACTGCGCTGGTTTTTCTCTCAAAAACGTGAATCTGTTTTTGCCCACTTTTTCTTCCTTCCATGTGAAATTGACGAACAGTTTTCGTCGAATCCTCTCACACTCAACCATCGAAAAAATAGGTATGATACATGGTATATATCACATAAGGATATTCATGGTTTAGCAGTAAAACCAAAACCCTAAACATGTGATCCTAATTTAAAAAAACTAACCACATAAACCCTAGCCTAACGTGTCACGCTTCACCACGAAACCAAAGCTCTGATACCAATTGTTGGCACTTGGATCGTTTGATTAACATGACCAGTTAGGGATCCATACGTTTCTAATATCAGCAGAAGCAATAAATCATAGAAACAATTACCGTTCACCAAGGTATGTAGAAGATGAAGGATACTCGCTGACAGATTGTGCAGTCCCACGAGAATGGCCATAACTTCCTCGTCTGATGTCGGAATTGAATGATCTTTGTGCTCTGACGATACTCTCTTCAACGGATTTCTGTTATTATATTGATCATTGAATTCTGATCACTGTACGATTTTATATAAATTTCGCAAGGTGGCAGACAGCAGCAGCAAACTACCTTCTGATCTTCTGCCGTATGTCCCAAGTCCGATCTCGACGTCGTGTGGGCGACGATCTACTAGACCTCCTCAATCTGCTCTCAACCCTCATCACACGTGAATAATAAAATAGATTAGGGTTCCAGATAAGCTGAGGTGACTTATATACATGGGCTACAGCAAGGACCAGGAGGAGAAATTGGGTTGGGCCTCCATTGGGCTTAAGTATCCAAGCTTAGCCCAAAGCTTATACTTAAGTCCAATAATAATAATATATTCAACTAAAATATTATTACTGCGTTGCCTTTCCAATCCCAAAATTACATTTTGGGCTCCTTCTTATTATGAGCCCGTTAGTCTCCACATGTTTAAGATATACAATGTCCATTAATTAATTTAAGTTACTGACAACTCAATTAATTAATATCTCATCCAAGAGTAGTACCACTCAACCTCATTATCATGCCGGAATAAATTCCACCTGCAGGGTTTACATGATAATCCTTATGAGCTCCTCAAGGGGACATCATCAACCTATGACGGACACGGATTCCTTCTACAATCAACAGCATACCATAGAGACAACATTACTTCCCAACTCACCGAGTTTGTTGATTTAATTACATGTAAATCTCACTCATTGATGAATCAAAGAAATACATAATGCCCTACGTGACGAGGTTATTGTATAGGGATTAAGAGCACGAACTTCCATAATAACTGATATCAAGTTCTCCTATAAGTCAGTATAAGTCGAACGATCTCAAGCGGTCCTGCTCAATACACACAAGTACACTAATGTGATTCTATAGCCAAGACAAACTAATACCAATCCACACCACAACCATCCCAATAGAGAGTCCCCGTCTATCTCGGTTGTGAGCATCTGTTTATACTTTATAAGGAAATTGATAATATGATCTTCCGCGTGTTGTCGCACAACATATTATCTACAGTATAAAGTAAGTGGACTATTGCATCGTGCATATAAATAAATTATAAGACGCAATAATTTGATCATATGATTCTCATTTCAAATTAATTGTTATAACATTGTTCATACAAAAAGCTAGACTTTTAGTATAAAATCCAACAGATCATAACAAGCAAATGATAATCAAAATGAAGGAATATGCATCGAAAGGAAAGAAATGTTGATCATAACAATCGATTTAACATAAAAATTAAGGGAATATGCATCAAAACGAAGGAAAAGTTGTTCATAAAAGGCTAATGAGCATCAAAATGAAGGAATATGCATCGAAATAAAGTAAATGTTTATAATAACTAGCGAATGAACATTAAAATTAAGGAATATGTATCAAAACAAAGTAAATTTTTGTCATAACAAGCGAATGGGCATCAAAATGAAGGAAATATGTATCGAAACGAAGTAAATGTTGGTTATAACATGCGAATGAGCATCAAAATGAAGGAATATGCATCAAAACTTGATCATATAACAAGCAAACGAGCATCAAAATGAAGGAAATATGTGTCGGAACGAAAGAAATGTTGATCATAACATGCGAATGAGCATCAAAATAAAGGAAATATGCATCGAAATGAAGGAAATGTTGATCATAACAAGCCAATGAGCATCAAAATGAAGGAATATGCATCGAAACGAAGTAAACGTTGATCATAACAAGCGAATGAGCATAAAAATGAAGGAAATTTACATCGAAACGAAGAAAATATTGATCATAACATGCGAATGAGCATCAAAATGAAGGAATATGCATCGAAACAAAGAAAATGTTGATCATAACAAGCGAATGAGCATTAAAATGGCGGAATATGTATCGAAACGAAGGAAATGTTGATCATAAAAAGCGAATGAGCATCAAAATAACGGAAATATGCATCAAAACGAAGGAAATGTTTATCATAACACGTGAATGAGCATCAAAATGAAGGAAATATGCATCGAAACGAAGGAAATATTGATCACAACAAGCGAATATGCATCAAAATAAAGGAAATATGCGTCGAAAAGAAGGAAATGTTGATCACAACAAGCGAATGAACATAAAAATGAAGGAATATGCTTCGAAACGAAGGAAATGTTGATCATAACAAGCGAATGAGCATCAAAATGAAGGAAATATGCATCGAAATTAAGGAAATGTTGATCATAATGAGAAAATGAGCATCAAAATGAAGGAAACATGCATCGAAACGAAGAAAAATATTGATCATAACAAGCGAATGAGCATCAAAATGAAGGAAATATGCGTCGAAACGAAGGAAATGTTGATCATAACAAGCGAATGAGCATCAAAATGAAGGAATATACATCGAAATGAAGGAAATGTTGATCATAAAACAAGCGAATGAGCATCAAAATGAAGGGAATATGCTTCGAAACGAAGGAAACATTGATAATAACATGCGAATGAGAATCAAAATGATGTAATTTGCATCGAAATGAGGGAAATGTTGATCATAACAAGCGAATGAGCATCAAAATGAAGGAATATGCATCAAAACAAAGAAAATGTTGTTCATAACAAGCGAATGAGCATCAAAATGAAGGAATATGCATCGAAATGAAGGAAATGTTGATCATTACAAGCGAATGAGCATCAAAATGAAGGAAATATGCATCGAAACGATGGAAATGCTGATCATAACACGTGAATGAGCATCAAAATGAAGGAATATGCATCGAAACGAAGGAAATGTTGGTCATATAACAAGCGAATGAGAATCAAAATGAAGGAAATATACTTCGTAATGAAGGAAACATTGATCATAACATGCGAATGATAATCAAAATGAAGGAATTTCCATCGAAACGAAGGAAATGTTGATCATATCAAGCGAATGAGCATCAAAATGAAGGAAATATGCATCGAAGCGAAGGAAATGTTGATAATAACAAGCGAATGAGGATCAAAATGACGGAATATGTATCGAAACAATGATCATATAAAGCTAATTGGCATCAAAATGAAGGAAATATACATGGAAACGCTGGAAATGTTGATCATAACAAGCGAATGAGCATCAAAATGAAGGAAATATGCATCGAAGCGAAGTAAATATTGATAATATCAAGCGAACGAGGATCAAAATGACGGAATATGTATCGAAATGATGATCATATAAAGCAAATTGACATCAAAATGAAGAAAATATGCATCGAAACGAAGGAAATGTTGATCATAACAAGCGAATGAGAATCAAAATGAAGGAAATATGCATCGAAGCGAAAGAAATATTGATAATATCAAGCGAACGAGGATCAAAATGACGGAATATGTATCGAAACGATGATCATATAAAGCGAATTTGGCATCAAAATGAAGGAAATATGCATCGAAACGAAGGAAATGTTGATCATAACATGTGAATGAGCATCAAAATGAAGGGATATGCATCGAAACGAATGAAATGTTGATCATAACAAGCGAATGAGCATCAAAATGAAGGAAATATGCATCAAACGAAGGAAATGTTGATCATAACACGCGAATGAGCATCAAAATGAAGGAATATGCATCGAAAGGAAGGAAATGTTGATCATAAAACAAGCGAATGAGCATTAAAATGAAGGGAATATGCTTCGAAACGAAGAAAATGTTGATAATAACATGCGAATAAGAATCAAAATGAAGGAATTTGCATCGAAATGAGGGAAATGTTAATCATAACAAGCGAATGAGCATCAAAATGAAGGAATATGCATCAAACAAAGAAAATGTTGATCATAACAAGCGAATGATCATCAAAATGAAGGAAATATGCATCGAAAAGAAGGAAATATTGATCACAACATGCGAATGAGCATCAAAATGAAGGAATATGCATCGAAACGAAGGAAATGTTGATCATAACAAGCGAATGAGCATCAAAATGAAGGAAATATGCATCGAAATTAAGGAAATGTTGATCGTAATGAGAAAATGAGCATCAAAATTAAGTAAACATGCATTAAAACGAAGAAAAATATTGATCATAACAAGCGAATGAGAATCAATATGAAGTAAATATGCGTCGAAACGAAGGAAATGTTGATCATAACAATCGAATGAGCATCAAAATGAAGGAAATATGCATCGAAGGTAAGGAAATGTTGATAATAACAAGCGAATGACGATCAAAATGAAGGAATATGTATCGAAACGAAGGAAATGTTGATCATATCAAGCGAATTGGCATCAAAATGAAAGAAATATGCATTGAAAGGAAGGAAATGTTGATCATAACATGCGTATGAACATCAAAATGAAGGAATATGCATCGAAACAAAGGAAATGATGATCATAACATGCGAATGTGCATCAAAATGAATACATATGCATCGTAATGAAGGAAATGTTGATCATATCAAGCAAATGAGAATCAAAATGAAGGAAATATGCATCGAAACGAAGGAAATGTTGATCATAAAACAAGCGAATGAGCATCAAAATGAAGGGAATATGCTTCGTAACGAAGGAAACGTTGATAATAACTTGCGAATGAGAATCAAAATGAATGAATTTACATCGAAATGAGGGAAATGTTAATCATAACAAGCGAATGAACATCAAAATGAAGGAATATGCATCGAAACAAAGAAAATGTTGATCATAACAAGCGAATGGGCATCAAAATGATAGAAATATGCATCGAAACAAAGGAAATGTTGATCATAACATGCGTATGAACATCAAAATGAAGGAATATACATCGAAACGAAGGAAATGGAGATCATAACATGCGAATGTGCATCAAAATGAAGAAATATGCATCGTAATGAAAAAATGTTGATCATAACAAGCAATTGAGAATCAAAATGAAGGAAATATGCATCAAAACGAAGGAAAAGTTGATCATAAATCAAGCGAATGAGCATCAAAATGAAAGGAATATGCTTTGAAACGAAGGAAACGTTGATAATAACATGCGAATGAGAATCAAAATGAAGAAATTTGCATCGAAACGAAGGAATTGTTGATCATAACAAGCGAATGAGCATCAAAATGAAGGAATATGCATCGAAACAAATAGAATGTTGATCATAACAAGCGAATGGGCATCAAAATGAAAGAAATATACATCGAAACGAATGAAATGTTGATCATAACATGTGTATGAACATCGAAATGAAGGAATATGCATCGAAACGAAGGAAATGATGATCATAACATGCGAATGTGCACCAAAATGAAGAAATATCCATCGTAATGAAGGAAATGTTGATCATAACAAGCAAATGATAATCAAAATGAAGGAATATGCATCGAAAGGAAAGAAATGTTGATCATAACAAGCGATTTAGCATCAAAATTAAGGGAATATGCATCGAAATGAAGGAAAAGTTGTTCATAAAAGGCGAATGAGCAATAAAATTAAGGAATATGCATCGAAACGAAGGAAATGTTGATAATACTAGCGAATGAACATTAAAATTAAGGAATATGAATCGAAACAAAGTAAATGTTTGTCATAACAAGCGAATGGGCATCAAAATGAAGGAAATATGTATCGAAACAAAATAAATGTTGGTTATAACATGCAAATGAGCATCAAAATGAAGGAATATGCATCAAAACTTGATCATATAACAAGCGAACGGGCATCAAAATGAAGAAAATATGTGTCGTAACGAAAGAAATATTGATCATAATAAACGAATGAGCATCAAAATGAAGGAAATATGCATCAAAACAAAGGAAATGTTGATCATAACATGCGAATGAGCGTCAAAATAAAAGAAATTTGCATTGAAACGAAGGAAATGTTGATCATATCAAGCCAATGAGAATCAAAATAAAGGAATATGCATCGAAACAAAGTAAATGTTGACCATAACATGCGAATGAGCATCAAAATGAAGGAATATGCATCGAAACAAAGAAAATGTTGATCATAACAAGCGAATGAGCATTAAAATGGAGTAATATGTATCAAAACGAAGGAAATGTTGATCATAACAAGCGAATGAGCATCAAAATGTAGGTAATATGCATCGAAACGAAGGAAATGTTGATCATAACATGGAATGAGCATCAAAATGAAGGAATAGGCATCGAAACGAATGAAATGTTGATCATATAACAAGCAAATGAGCATCAAAATGAAGGAAATATACTTCGTAACGAAGGAAACATTGATCATAGCATACGAATGAGAATCAAAATGAAGGAATTTGCATCGAAACGAAGGAAATGTTGATCATATCAAGCGAATGGGCATCAAAATGAAGGAAATATGCATCGAAGCGAAGGAAATGTTAATAATAACAAGCGAATGAGGATCAAAATGATGGAATATGTATCGAAACAATGATCATATAAAGATAATTGGCTTCAAAATGAAGGAAATATGCATCGAAACGAAGGAAATGTTGATCATAACAAGCGAATGAGCATAAAATGAAGGAAATATGCATCAAACGAAGGAAATGTTGATCATAACACGCGAATGAGCATCAAAATGAAGGAATATGCATCGAAAGGAAGGAAATGTTGATCATAAAACAAGCGAATGAGCATTAAAATGAAGGGAATATGCTTCGAAACGAAGAAAACGTTGATAATAACATGCGAATAAGAATCAAAATGAAGGAATTTGCATCGAAATGAGGGAAATGTTAATCATAACAAGCGAATGAGCATCAAAATGAAGGAATATGCATCAAACAAAGAAAATGTTGATCATAACAAGCGAATGATCATCAAAATGAAGGAAATATGCATCGAAAAGAAGGAAATATTGATCACAACATGCGAATGAGCATCAAAATGAAGGAATATGCATCGAAACGAAGGAAATGTTGATCATAACAAGCGAATGAGCATCAAAATGAAGGAAATATGCATCGAAATTAAGGAAATGTTGATCGTAATGAGAAAATGAGCATCAAAATTAAGTAAACATGCATTAAAACGAAGAAAAATATTGATAATTACAAGCGAATGAGCATCAATATGAAGTAAATATGCGTCGAAACGAAGGAAATGTTGATCATAACAATCGAAAGAGCATCAAAATGAAGGAAATATGCATCGAAGCGAAGGAAATGTTGATAATAACAAGCGAATGACGATCAAAATGAAGGAATATGTATCGAAACGAAGGAAATGTTGATCATATCAAGCGAATTGGCATCAAAATGAAAGAAATATGCATTGAAAGGAAGGAAATGTTGATCATAACATGCGTATGAACATCAAAATGAAGGAATATGCATCGAAACAAAGGAAATGGTGATAATAACATGCGAATGTGCATCAAAATGAATACATATGCATCGTAATGAAGGAAATGTTGATCATAACAAGCAAATGAGAATCAAAATGAAGGAAATATGCATTGAAACGAAGGAAATGTTGATCATAAAACAAGCGAATGAGCATCAAAATGAAGGGAATATGCTTCGTAACGAAGGAAACGTTGATAATAACTTGCGAATGAGAATAAAAATGAATGAATTTACATCGAAATGAGGGAAATGTTAATCATAACAAGCGAATGAACATCAAAATGAAGGAATATGCATCGAAACAAAGAAAATGTTGATCATAACAAGCGAATGGGCATCAAAATGATAGAAATATGCATCGAAACAAAGGAAATGTTGATCATAACATGCGTATGAACATCAAAATGAAGGAATATACATCGAAACGAAGGAAATGGAGATCATAACATGCGAATGTGCATCAAAATGAAGAAATATGCATCGTAATGAAAAAATGTTGATCATAACAAGCAATTGAGAATCAAAATGAAGGAAATATGCATCAAAACGAAGGAAAAGTTGATCATAAATCAAGCGAATGAGCATCAAAATGAAAGGAATATGCTTTGAAACGAAGGAAACGTTGATAATAACATGCGAATGAGAATCAAAATGAAGAAATTTGCATCGAAACGAAGGAATTGTTGATCATAACAAGCGAATGAGCATCAAAATGAAGGAATATGCATCGAAACAAATAGAATGTTGATCATAACAAGCGAATGGGCATCAAAATGAAAGAAATATACATCGAAACGAATGAAATGTTGATCATAACATGTGTATGAACATCGAAATGAAGGAATATGCATCGAAACGAAGGAAATGATGATCATAACATGCGAATGTGCACCAAAATGAAGAAATATCCATCGTAATGAAGGAAATGTTGATCATAACAAGCAAATGATAATCAAAATGAAGGAATATGCATCGAAAGGAAAGAAATGTTGATCATAACAAGCGATTTAGCATCAAAATTAAGGGAATATGCATCGAAATGAAGGAAAAGTTGTTCATAAAAGGCGAATGAGCAATAAAATTAAGGAATACGCATCGAAACGAAGGAAATGTTGATAATACTAGCGAATGAACATTAAAATTAAGGAATATGAATCGAAACAAAGTAAATGTTTGTCATAACAAGCGAATGGGCATCAAAATGAAGGAAATATGTATCGAAACAAAATAAATGTTGGTTATAACATGCAAATGAGCATCAAAATGAAGGAATATGCATCAAAACTTGATCATATAACAAGCGAACGGGCATCAAAATGAAGAAAATATGTGTCGTAACGAAAGAAATATTGATCATAATAAATGAATAAGCATCAAAATGAAGGAAATATGCATCGAAACAAAGGAAATGTTGATCATAACATGCGAATGAGCGTCAAAATAAAAGAAATTTGCATTGAAACGAAGGAAATGTTGATCATAACAAGCCAATGAGAATCAAAATAAAGGAATATGCATCGAAACGAAGTAAATGTTGACCATAACATGCGAATGAGCATCAAAATGAAGGAATATGCATCGAAACAAAGAAAATGTTGATCATAACAAGCGAATGAGCATTAAAATGGAGTAATATGTATCAAAACGAAGGAAATGTTGATCATAACAAGCGAATGAGCATCAAAATGTAGGTAATATGCATCGAAACGAAGGAAATGTTGATCATAACATGGAATGAGCATCAAAATGAAGGAATATGCATCGAAACGAATGAAATGTTGATCATATAACAAGCAAATGAGAATCAAAATGAAGGAAATATACTTCGTAACGAAGGAAACATTGATCATAGCATACGAATGAGAATCAAAATGAAGGAATTTGCATCGAAACGAAGGAAATGTTGATCATATCAAGCGAATGGGCATCAAAATGAAGGAAATATGCATCGAAGCGAAGGAAATGTTAATAATAACAAGCGAATGAGGATCAAAATGATGGAATATGTATCGAAACAATGATCATATAAAGATAATTGGCTTCAAAATGAAGGAAATATGCATCGAAACGAAGGAAATGTTGATCATAACAAGCGAATGAGCATCAAAATGAAGGAAATATGCATCGAACCGAAGGAAATATTGATAATATCAAGCGAACGAGGATCAAAATGACGGAATATGTATCAAAATGATGATCATATAAAAAGAATTGGCATCAAAATGAAGGAAATATGCATCGAAACGAAGGAAATGTTGATCATAACATGTCAATGAGCATCAAATGAAGGAATATGCATAGAAACGAATGAAATGTTGATCATAACAAGCGAATGAGCAACAAAATGAATGAAATATGCATCAAACCAAGGAAATGTTGATCATAACACGCGAATGAGCATCAAAATAAAGGAATATGCATCGAAATGAAGGAAATGTTGATCATAAAACAAGCGAATGAGCATCAAAATTAAGGGAATATGCTACGAAACGAAGGAAACATTGATAATAACATGCGAATGAGAATCAAAATGAAGGAATTTGCATCGAAATGAGGGAAATGTTGATCATAACAAGAGAATGAGCATCAAAATGAAGGAATATGCATCGAAAGAAAGAAAATGTTGATCATAACAAGCGAATGAGCATCAAAATGAATGAAATATACATCGAAACGAAGGAAATATTGATCACAACAAGCGAATAAGAATCAAAATGAAGGAAATTTGCATCGAAACGAAGTAAACGTTGATCATAACAAGTGAATCAGCATTAAAATGGAGGAATATGTATCGACACGAAGGAAATGTTGATCATAACAAGCGAATGAGCATCAAAATGAAGGAAATATGCATCGAAACGAAGGAAATGTTTTCATAACACGTGAATGAGCATCAAAATGAAGGAATATGCATCGAAACAAAGGAAATGTTGATCATATAACAAGCGAATGAGAATCAAAATGAAGGAAATATGCTTCGTAACGAAGTATACATTGGTCATAACATGCGAATGAAAATCAAATTGAAGGAATTTGCATCGAAATTAAGGAAATGTTGATCATATCAAGCGAATGGGCATCAAATGAAGGAAATATTCATCGAAGCGAAGGAAATGTCGATAATAACAAGCGAATGGGCATCAAAATGAAAGAAATATGCATAGAAACAAAGGAAATATTGATCATAACATGTGCATCGAAAGGAAAGAAATGTTGATCATAACAAGCGATTTAGTATCAAAATTAAGGGAATATGCATCGAAACGAAGGAAAAGTTGTTCATAAAAGGCGAATGAGCAATAAAATTAAGGAATATGCATAGAAATGAAGGAAATATTGATAATACTAGCGAATGAACATTAAAATAAAGGAATATGAATCGAAACAAAGTAAATGTTTGTCATAACAAGCGAATAGACATCAAAATGAAGGAAATATGTATCGAAACAAAATAAATGTTGGTTATAACATGCGAATGAGCATCAAAATGAAGGAATATGCATCAAAACTTGATCATATAACAAGCGAACGAGCATCAAAATGAAGGAAATATGTGTCGTAACGAAAGAAATATTGATCATAACAAAAGAATGAGCATCGAAATGAAGGAAATATGCATCGAAATGAAGGAAATGTTGATCATAACATGCGAATGAGCATCAACATAAAGGAAATATGCATCGAAATGAAGAAAATGTTGATCATAACAAGCCAATGAGCATCAAAATGAAGGAATATGCATCGAAACGAAGTAAATGTTGATCATAACAAGCGAATGAGCATAAAAATGAAGGAAATTTGCATCGAAACGAAGAAAATAATGATCATAACATGCGAATGAGCATCAAAATGAAGGAATATGCATCGAAACAAAGAAAACGTTGATCATAACAAGCGAATGAGCATTAAAATGGAGGAATATGTATCGAAACGAAGGAAATGTTGATCATAACAAGCGAATGAGCATCAAAATTAAGGAAATATGCATCGAAACGAAGGAAATGATGATAATAACAAGCGAATGAGGATCAAAATGACGGAATATGTATCAAAACAATGATCATATAAAGCGAATTGGCATCAAAATGAAGGAAATATGCATCGAAACAAAGGAAATGTTGATCATAACATGTGAATGAGCATCAAAATGAAGTAATATGCATCGAAACGAATAAAATGTAGATCATAACAAGCGAATGAGCATCAAAATGAAGGAAATATGCATCAAACGAAGGAAATGTTGATCATAACATGCGAATGAGCGTCAAAATGAAGGAATATGCATCGAAAGGAAGGAAATGTTGATCATAAAAAAAGCGAATGAGCATCAAAATTAAAGGAATATGCTTCGAAACGAAGGAAACATTGATAATAACATGCGAATGAGAATCAAAATGAAGTAATTTGCATCGAAATGTGTGAAATGTTGATCATAACAAGCGAATGAAAATCAAAATGAAGGAATATGCATCGAAACAAAGAAAATGTTGATCATAACAAGCGAATGAGCATCAAAATGAAGGAAATATGTGTCGAAACGAAGGAAATATTGATCACAACAAGCGAATGAGAATCAAAATGAAGGAATATGCATCAAAATGAAGGAAATGTTGATCATAACAAGCGAATGAGCATCAAAATGAAGTAAATATGCTTCGAAACGAAGGAAATGTTGATCACAACAAGAGAATGAGCATCAAAATGAAGGAATATGCTTCGAAACGAAGGAAATGTTGATCATAACAAGCGAATGAGCATCAAAATGAAGGAAATATGCATCGAAATTAAGGAAATGTTGATCATAATGAGAAAATGAGCATCAAAATGAAGGAAACATGCATCGAAATGAAGAAAAATATTGATCATAACAAGCGAATGAGCATCAAAATGAAGGAAATGTGCGTCGAAACGAAGGAAATGTTGATCATAACAAGCGAATGAGCATCAAAATGAAGGAATATGCATCGAAAGGAAGGAAATGTTGATCATAAAACAAGCGAATGAGCATCAAAATGAAGGGAATATGCTTCGAAACGAAGGAAACATTGATAATAACATGCGAATGAGAATCAAAATGAAGTAATTTACATCGAAATGAGGGAAATGTTGATCATAACATGCGAATGAGCATCAAAATGAAGGAATATGCATCGAAACAAAGAAAATGTTGATCATAACAAGTGAATGAGCATCAAAATGAAGGAAATATGCATCGAAATGAAGGAAATATTGATCACAACAACCGAAAGAGCATCAAAATGAAGAAATATGCATCAAAACAAAGGAAATGTTGATCATAACAAGTGAATGAGGATCAAAATGACGGAATATGTATCGAAACGATGATCATATAAAGCGAATTGGCATCAAAATGAAGGAAATATGCATCAAACGAAGGAAAAGTTTATCATAAAAGGCGAATGAGCATCAAAATGAAGGAAATATGCATCGAAGCGAAGGAAATGTTGATAATAACAAGCAAATAAGGATCAAAATGAAGGAATATGCATCGAAACAAAGGAAATGGTGATCATAACATTCGAATGTGCATCAAAATGAAGAAATATGCATCGTAATGAAGGAAATGTTGATCATAACAAACAAATGAGAATTAAAATGAAGGAATATGCATCGAAAGGAAGGAAATGTTGATCATAACAAGCGATTAAGCATCAAAATTAAGGGAATATGCATCAAAATGAAGGAAAAGTTGATTATAAAAGGCAAATGAGCATCAAAATGAAGGAATATGCATCGAAACGAAGGAAATGTTGATAATAAAAAGCGAATGAACATTAAAATTAAGGAATATGAATCGAAACAAAGTAAATGTTTGTCATAACAAGCGAATGGGCATCAAAATGAAGGAAATATGTATCGAAACGAAGTAAATGTTGGTTATAACATGCGAATGAGCATCAAAATGAAGGAATATGCATCAAAACTTGATCATATAACAAGCAAATGAGCATCAAAATGAAGTAAATATGTGTCGTAACGAAAGAAATGTTGATCATAACAAACGAATGAGCATCAAAATGAAGGAAATATGCATCAAACGAAGGAAATGTTGATCACAACAAGCGAACGAGCATCAAAATGAAGGAATATGCATCGAAACGAAGGAAATGTTGATCATAACAAGCGAATGAGGATCAAAATGACGGAATATGTATCGAAACGATAATCATATAAAGCGAATTGGCATCAAAATGAAGGAAATATGCATCGAAACGAATGAAATGTTGATCATAACAAGCGAATGAGCATCAAAATGAAGGAAATATGCATCGAAATTAAGGAAATGTTGATCATAATGAGAAAATGAGCATCAAAATGAAGGAAACATGCATCGAAATGAAGAAAAATATTGATCATAACAAGCGAATGAGCATCAAAATGAAGGAAATGTGCGTCGAAACGAAGGAAATGTTGATCATAACAAGCGAATGAGCATCAAAATGAAGGAATATGCATCGAAAGGAAGGAAATGTTGATCATAAAACAAGCGAATGAGTATCGAAATGAAGGGAATATGCTTCGAAACGAAGGAAACATTGATAATAACATGCGAATGAGAATCAAAATGAAGTAATTTGCATCGAAATGAGGGAAATGTTGATCATAACATGCGAATGAGCATCAAAATGAAGGAATATGCATCGAAACAAAGAAAATGTTGATCATAACAAGTGAATGAGCATCAAAATGAAGGAAATATGCATCGAAATGAAGGAAATATTGATCACAACAACCGAAAGAGCATCAAAATGAAGAAATATGCATCAAAACAAAGGAAATGTTGATCATAACAAGCGAATGAGGATCAAAATGACGGAATATGTATCGAAACGATGATCATATAAAGCGAATTGGCATCAAAATGAAGGAAATATGCATCAAAATGAAGGAAAAGTTTATCATAAAAGGCGAATAAGCATCAAAATGAAGGAAATATGCATCGAAGCATAGGAAATGTTGATAATAACAAGCAAATAAGGATCAAAATGAAGGAATATGCATCGAAACAAAGGAAATGGTGATCATAACATTCGAATGTGCATCAAAATGAAGAAATATGCATCGTAATGAAGGAAATGTTGATCATAACAAACAAATGAGAATTAAAATGAAGGAATATGCATCGAAAGGAAGGAAATGTTGATCATAACAAGCGATTAAGCATCAAAATTAAGGGAATATGCATCAAAATGAAGGAAAAGTTGATTATAAAAGGCAAATGAGCATCAAAATGAAGGAATATGCATCGAAACGAAGGAAATGTTGATAATAAAAAGCGAATGAACATTAAAATTAAGGAATATGAATCGAAACAAAGTAAATGTTTGTCATAACAAGCGAATGGGCATCAAAATGAAGGAAATATGTATCGAAACGAAGTAAATGTTGGTTATAACATGCGAATGAGCATCAAAATGAAGGAATATGCATCAAAACTTGATCATATAACAAGCAAATGAGCATCAAAATGAAGAAAATATGTGTCGTAACGAAAGAAATGTTGATCATAACAAACGAATGAGCATCAAAATGAAGGAAATATGCATCAAACGAAGGAAATGTTGATCACAACAAGCGAACGAGCATCAAAATGAAGGAATATGCATCGAAACGAAGGAATGTTGATCATAACAAGCGAATGAGGATCAAAATGACGGAATATGTATCGAAACGATAATCATATAAAGCGAATTGACATCAAAATGAAGGAAATATGCATCGAAACGAAGGAAATGTTGATCATAACATGTGAATGAGAATCAAAATGAATTAATATGCATCGAAACGAATGAAATGTTTATCATAACAAGCGAATGAGCATCAAAATTAAGGAAATATGCATCAAACGAAGGAAATGTTGATCATAACATGCGAATGAGCATCAAAATGAAGGAATATGCATCGAAAGGAAGGAAATGTTGATCATAAAACAAGCGAATGAGCATCAAAATAAAGGGAATATGCTTCGAAACGAAGGAAACAATGATAATAACATGCGAATGAGAATCAAAATGAAGTAATTTGCATCGAAATGAGGGAAATGTTGATCATAACAAGCGAATGAGCATCAAAATGAAGGAATATGCATCGAAACAAAGAAAATGTTGTTCATAACAAGCGAATGAGCATCAAAATGAAGGAAATATGCGTCGAAACGAAGGAAATATTGATCACAACAAGCGAATGAGCATCAAAATGAAGGAATATGCATCGAAACGAAGAAAATATTGAACATAACAAGCGAATGAGCATCAAAATTAAGTAAATATGCATCGAAACGAAGGAAATGTTGATCATAACAAGCCAATGAGCATCAAAATGAAGGAATATGCATCGAAACGAAGTAAACATTGATTATAACAAGCGAATGAGCATAAAAATGAAGGAAATATGCATTAAAACGAAGAAAATGTTGATCATAACATGCGAATGAGCATCAAAATGAAAGAATATGCATCGAAACAAAGAAAATGTTGATCATAACAAATGAATGAGCATTAAAATGGAGGAATATGTATCGAAACGAAGGAAATTTTATCATAACAAGGGAATGAGCATCAAAATGAAGGAAATATGAATCGAAACGAAGGAAATATTGATCATAACATACGAATGAGCATCAAAATGAAGGAATATGCATTGAAATGAAGGAAATGTTGATTATAACAAGCGAATGAGCGTTAAAATAAAGGAATATGTATCGAAACGAAAGAAATGTTGATCATAACAAGCGAATGAGCATCAAAATGAAGGAAATATGCATCGAAACGAAAGAAATGTTGTTCATAACACCTGAATGAGCATCAAAATGAAGGAATATGCATCAAAACGAAGGAAATGTTGATCATATAACAAGCGAATGAGAATCAAAATGAAGGAAATATATTTCGTAACGAAGGAAACATTGATCATAACATGCGAATGAGAATCAAAATGAAGGAATTTGCATCGAAACGAAGGAAATGTTGATCATATCAAGCGAACGGAAATCAATATGAAGTAAATATGCATCGAAGTGAAGGAAATGTTGATAATAACAAGCGAATGAGGATCAAAATGACGGAGGATCATATAAAGCTAATGGCATCAAAATGAAGGAAATATGCATCAAAACGAAGGAAATGTTGATCATAAAAAGCGAATGAGCATCAAAATGAAGGAAATATGCATAGAAGCGAAGGAAATATTGATAATATCAAGCGAACGAGGATCAAAATGATGGAATATGTATCGAAACGATGATCATATAAAGCGAATTGGCATCAAAATGAAGGAAATATGCATCGAAACGAAGGAAGTGTTGATCATAACATGTGAATGAGCATCAAAATGAAGTAATATGAATCGAAACGAATAAAATGTTGATCATAACAAGCGAATGAGCATCAAAATGAAGGAAATATGCATCAAACGAAGGAAATGTTGATCATAACATGCGAATGAGCATCAAAATGAAGGAATATGCATCGAAAGGAAGGAAATGTTGATCATAAAACAAGCGAATGAGCATCAAAATAAAGGGAATATGCTTCGAAACGAAGGAAACAATGATAATAACATGTGAATGAGAATCAAAATGAAGTAATTTGCATCGAAATGAGGGAAATGTTGATTATAACAAGCGAATGAGCATCAAAATGAAGGAATATGCATCAAAACAAAGAAAATGTTGATCATAACAAGCGAATGAGCATTAAAATGGAGGAATATGTATCGAAACGAAGGAAATGTTGATCATAACAAGCGAATGAGCATCAAAATAAAGGAAATATGCATCGAAACGAAGGAAATGCTGATCATAACACGTGAATGAGCATCAAAATGAATGAATATGCATCGAAACGAAGGAAATGTTAGTCATATAACAAGCGAATGAGAATCAAAATGAAGGAAATATACTTCGTAACGAAGGAAACATTGATCATAACATGCGAATGATAATCAAAATGAAGGAATTTGCATCGAAACGAAGGAAATGTTGATCATATCAAGCGAATGGGCATCAAAATGAAGGAAATATGCATCGAAGTGTAGGAAATGTTGATAATAACAAGCGAATGAGGATCAAAATGACGGAATATGTATCGAAACAATGATCATATAAAGCTAATTGGCATCAAAATGAAGGAAATATGCATCGAAACGAAGGAAATGTTGATCATAACAAGCGAATGAGCATCAAAATGAAGGAAATATGCTTCGAAGCGAAGGAAATATTGATAATATCAAGCGAACGAGGATCAAAATGATGATCATATAAAGCGATTTGACATCAAAATGAAGGAAATATGCATCGAAACGTGGGAATGTTGATCATAACATGTGAATGAGCATCAAAATGAAGGAATATGCATCGAAACGAATGAAATGTTGATCATAACAAGGAAATGAGCATGTTATGATCAATATTTCCTTCTTTTCGATTCGTATTTCCTTCATTTTGATGCTCATTCCCTTGTTATGATAAACATTTCCTTCGTTTCGATATATATTCCTCCATTTTAATGCTCATTCGTTTGTTATGATCAACATTTCCTTTGTTTCGATGCATATTCCTTCATTTTGATGCTCATTCACATGTTATGATCAATATTTTCTTCATTTTGATGCTCATTTGCATGTTATGATCAACATTTCCTTCGTTTCGATGCAAATTTCCTTCATTTTGATGCTCATTCGTTTGTTATGATCAACATTTCTTTCGTTACGACACATTTGATGCATATTCCTTCATTTTGATGCTCATTCGCATGTTATAACCAACATTTACTTCGTTTCGATACATATTTCCTTCATTTTGATGCCCATTCGCTTGTTATGACAAACATTTACTTTGTTTCGATTCATTTCCTTCATTTTAATGTTCATTCGCTTGTTATTATCAACATTTCCTTCGTTTCGATGCATATTCCTTCATTTTGATGCTCATTCGCCTTTTATGATCAACTTTTCCTATGTTTCGATGCATATTCCCTTAATTTTGATGCTCAATCGCTTGTTATGATCAAAATTTTCTTCCTTTCGATGCATATTCCTTCATTTTGATTCTCATTTGCTTGTTATGATCAACATTCCCTTCATTATGATGTATATTTCTTCATTTTGATGCACATTCGCATGTTATGATCACCATTTCCTTCATTTCGATGCATATTCCTTCATTTTGATGTTCATACGCATGTTATGATCAACATTTCCTTCGTTTCAATACATATTTCTTTCATTTCGATGCCCATTCGCTTGATATGATCAATATTTCCTTCGTTTCGATACATATTCCTTGATTTTGATCCTCATTCACTTGTTATTATCATCATTTTCTTCGTTTCGATGCATATTTACTTCATTTTGATGCTCATTCGCTTGTTATGATCAGCATTTCCTTCATTTCCATGCACATTTTCTTCATTTTGATGCTCATTCGCTTGTTATGGTCAACATTTCCATCGTTTCGATGCATATTTCCTTCATTTTGATGCCCATTCGCTTGATATGATCAATATTTTCTTCATTTCGATACATATTCCTTCATTTTGATCCTCATTCGCTTGTTATTATCAACATTTCCTTAGCTTCGATGCATATTTCCTTCATTTTGATGCTCATTCGCCTTTTATGATAAACTTTTCCTTCATTTCGATGCATATTTCCTTCATTTTAATGCTCATTCGCTTGTTATGATCAACATTTTCTTCGTTTCGATGCATATTTCCTTCATTTTGATGCTCATTCGCTTGTTATGATCAACTCTTCCTTCGTTTCGATGCAATTTACTTCATTTTGATTCTCATTCGCATGTTATGATCCACGTTTCCTTCGTTTCGAAGCATATTTCCTTCATTTTGATTCTCATTTGGTTGTTATATGATCAACATTTTCATCGTTTCGATGTATATTCCTTCATTTTGATGCTCATTCACGTGTTATGATCAATATTTCCTTCGTTTCGATGCATATTTCCTTCATTTTGATACTCATTCGCTTGGTATGATCAACATTTCCTTCGTTTCGATACTTATTCCATCATTTTAACGCTCATTCGCTTGTTATGATCAACATTTCCTTCGTTTCGATGCAAATTCCTTCATTTTGATTCTCATTCGCATGTTATTATCAACGTTTCCTTCGTTTCGAAGCATATTTCCTTTATTTTGGTTCTCATTCGCTTGTTTTATGATCAATATTTCCTTCGTTCCGATGCATATTTCCTCCATTTTGATGCCCATTCGCTTTATATGATCAATATTTCCTTCTTTTCGATACATATTCCTTCATTTTGATCCTCATTCGCTTGTTATTATCAACATTTCCTTCGCTTCGATGGATATTCCTTATTTTGATGCATATTCCTTCATTATGATCAACGTTTCCTTCGTTTTGAAGCATATTTCCTTCATTTTGATTCTCATTTGCTTGTTATATGATCAACATTTTCTTCGTTTTGATGCATATTCCTTATTTTGATGCTCATTCACGTGTTATGATCAACATTTACTTCGTTTCGTTGCATATTTCCTTCATTTTGATACTCATTCGCTTGTTATAATCAACATTTCCTTCGTTTCGATGCATGTTTCCTTCATTTTGATGCTCATTTTCTCATTACTAAAAACCTTTCCTTTGCTTCGAAGCATATTTCCTTCATTTTGATGCTCATTCGCTTTTTATGATCAACATTTCCTTCGTTTCGATACATATTCCTTCATTTTAACGCTCATTCACTTGTTATGATCAACATTTCCTTTATTTCAATGGATATTCCTTCATTTTGATGCTAATTCGTATGTTATGATCAATATTTCCTTCGTTTCGATTCGTATTTCTTTCATTTTGATGCCCATTCCCTTGTTATGATAAACATTTCCTTCGTTTCGATATATATTCCTCCATTTTAATGCTCATTCGTTTGTTATGATCAACATTTCCATTGTTTCGATGCATATTCCTTCATTTTGATGCTCATTCGCATGTTGTGATCAACATTATTTTCGTTTCGATGCAAATTTCCTTCGTTTTGATGCTCATTCGCTTGTTATGATCAACATTTCCTTTGTTTCGATGCATATTTCCTTAATTTTTATACTCATTCGCTTGTTATGATCAACGTTTACTTCGTTTCGATACATATTCCTTCATTTTGATGTTCATTGGCTTGTTATGATCAACATTTCCTTCGTTTCGATGCATATTTCCTTTATTTTGATGCGCATTCGCATGTTATGATCAACATTTCCTTTGTTTCGATGCATATTTCCTTCATTTTGATGCTCATTCATTTGTTATGATCAACATATCATTCGTTACGACACATATTTCATTAATTTTGATGCTCATTCGCTTGTTATATGATCAAGTTTTGATGCATATTCCTTCATTTTGATGCTCATTCGCATGTTATAACCAACATTTACTTCGTTTCGATACATATATCCTTCATTTTGATGCCCATTCGCTTGTTATGACAAACATTTACATTGTTTCGATTCATATTCCTTAATTTTAATGTTCATTCGCTTTTTATTATCAACATTTCCTTCGTTTTGATGCATAATCCTTTATTTTGATGCTCATTTGCCTTTTATAATCAACTTTTCCTTCATTTTGATGCATATTCCCTTAATTTTGATGCTCAATCGCTTGTTATGTTCAACATTTCCTTCCTTTCGATGCATATTCCATCATTTTGATTCTCATTTGTTTGTTATGATCAACATTTCCTTCATTACGATGCATATTTCTTCATTTTGATGCACATTCGCATGTTATGATCACCATTTCTTTCGTTTCGATGCATATTCCTTCATTTTGATCCTTATTCGCTTGTTATTATCAATATTACCTTCGCTTCGATGCATATTTCCTTTATTTTGATGCTCATTCGCCTTTTATGATCAACTTTTCCTTCATTTCGATGCATATTCCCTTAATTTTGATGCTCAATCGCTTGTTATGATCAACATTTCCTTCCTTTCGATGCATATTCCTACATTTTGATTCTCATTTGCTTGTTATGATCAACATTTCCTTCGTTACGATGTATATTTCTTCATTTTTATGCACATTCGCATGTTATGATCACCATTTCCTTCGTTTCGATGCATATTCCTTCATTTTGATGTTCATACGCATGTTATGATCAACATTTCCTTCGTTTCAATGCATATTTCTTTCATTTTGATGCCCATTCGCTTGATATAATCAACATTTCCTTAGTTTTGATACATATTCCTTGATTTTGATCCTTATTCGCTTGTTATTATCAACATTTTCTTCGGCTCAATGCATATTTCCTTCATTTTGATGCTCATTCGCTTGTTATGATCAACATTTCCTTCATTTCTACGCACATTTCCTTCATTTTGATGCTCATTCGCTTGTTATGATCAACATTTCCTTTGTTTCGATGCATGTTTCCTTTATTTTGATGCTCATTCGCTTGTTATGATCAATATTTTCTTCGTTTCGATGCATATTTCCTTCATTTTGATGCTCATTCGGTTGTTTTGATCAACATTTCCTTCGTTTCGATGCAAATTCCTTCGTTTTGATTCTCATTCGCATGTTATTATCAACGTTTCCTTCGTTTCGAAGCATATTTCCTTCATTTTGATTCTCATTCGCTTGTTTTATGATCAATATTTCCTTTGTTTCGATGCATATTCCTCTATTTTGATGCTCATTCGCGTGTTATGATCAACATTTCCTTGGTTTCGATGCATATTTCCTTCATTTTGATGTTCATTCACTTGTCATGATCAACATTTTATTTGTTTCGATGCGTATTCCTTCATTTTATGCTCATTCGCATGTTATGATCAATATTTCCTTCGTTTCGATGCATATTTCCTTCATTTTGATGCCCATTTGCTTGTTATTATAAACATTTCCTTCGCTTCGATGCATATTTCCTTCATTTTGATGCCCATTCGCGTGATATAATCAATATTTCCTTCATTTCGATGCATATTTCCTTCATTTTGATCCTCATTCGCTTGTTATTATCAACATTTCCTTAGCTTCGATGCATATTTCCTTCATTTTGATGCTCATTTGCCTTTTATGATCAACTTTTCCTTCGTTTCGATGCATATTTCCTTCATTTTGATATTCAATCGCTTGTTATGATCAACATTTTCTTCGTTTCGATGCATATTTCCTTATTTTGATGCTCATTTGCTTGTTATGATCAACATTTCCTTCGTTTCGTTGTATATTTCCTTCATTTTGATACTCATTCGCTTGTTATGATCAACATTTCCTTCGTTTCGAGGCATATTTCCTTCATTTTGATTTTCATTTGCTTGTTATATGATCAACATTTTCTTCGTTTCGATGCATATTCCTTCATTTTGATGCTCATTCACGTGTTATGATCAACATTTCCTTCGTTTCGATGCATATTTCCTTCATTTTGATGCTCATTCGCTTTTTATGATCAACATTTCCTTCGTTTCGATACATATTTTAATGCTCATTCGCTTGTTATGATCAACATTTCCTTTGTTTCGATGGATATTCCTTCATTTTGATGCTCATTCGTATGTTATGATCAATATTTCCTTCGTTTCGATTCGTATTTCCTTCATTTTGATGTCCATTCCCTTGTTATGATAAACATTTCCTTCGTTCGATACATATTCCTCCATTTTAATGCTCATTCGTTTGTTATGATCAACATTTCCTTTGTTTTGATGCATATTCCTTCATTTTGATGCTCATTCGCATGTTATGATCAATATTTTCTTCGTTTCGATGCATATTTCCTTCATTTTGATGCTCATTCGCTTGTTATGATCAACTCTTCCTTCATTTCGATGCAAATTCCTTCATTTTGATTCTTATTCGCATGTTATGATCAACGTTTCCTTCGTTTCGAAGCATATTTCCTTCATTTTGATTCACATTTGCTTGTTACATGATCAACATTTTCTTCGTTTCGATGCATATTCCTTCATTTTGATGCTCATTCACGTGTTATGATCAACATTTCTTTCGTTTCGATGCATATTTCCTTCATTTTGATGCTCATTCGCTTGTTATGATCAATATTTCCTTCGTTTTGATACATATTCCTTCATTTTAACGCTCATTCGCTTGTCATGATCAATATTTCCTTCGTTTCGATGCATATTTCCCTCATTTTGATGCCCATTTGCTTGTTATTATCAACATTTCCTTCGCTTCGATGCATATTTCCTTCATTTTGTTGCCCATTCGCTTGATATGATCAATATTTCCTTCGTTTCGATACATATTCCTTCATTTTGATCCTCATTCGCTTGATATTATCAACATTTCCTTCGCTTCGATGCATATTTCCTTCATTTTGATGCTCATTCGCCTTTTATGATAAACTTTTCCTTCGTTTCGATGAATATTTCCTTCATTTTGATGTTCATTCGCTTGTTATGATCAACATTTTCTTCGTTTCGATGCATATTTCCTTTATTTTGATGCTCATTCGCTTGTTATGATCAACTCTTCCTTCGTTTCGATGCAAATTACTTCTTTTTGATTCTCATTCGCATGTTATGATCAACGTTTCCTTCGTTTTGAAGCATATTTCCTTCATTTTGATTCTCATTTGCTTTTTATATGATCTACATTTTCTTCGTTTCGATGCATATTCCTTCATTTTGATGCTTATTCACGTGTTATGATCAACATTTCCTTCGTTTCGATGCATATTTCCTTCATTTTGATGCTAATTCGCTTTTTATGATCAACATTTCCTACGTTTCGATACATAATCTTTCATTTTAACGCTCGTTCGCTTGTTATGATCAACATTTCCTTTGTTTTGATGGATATTCCTTCATTTTGATGATCATTCGTATGTTATGATCAATATTTCCTTCGTTTCGATTCGTATTTCCTTCATTTTGATGCCCATTCCATGATAAACATTTCCTTCGTTTCGATACATATTCCTCCATTTTAACGCTCATTCGTTTGTTATGATCAACATTTCCTTTGTTTCGATGCATATTCCTTAATTTTGATGCTCATTCGCATGTTATGATCAATTTTTTCTTCGTTTCGATGCATATTTCCTTCATTTTTATACTCATTCGCTTGTTATGACCAACGTTTACTTCGTTTCGATACATATTCCTTCATTTTGATGCTCATTGGCTTGTTATGATCAACATTTCCTTCGCTTCGATGCATATTTCCTTTATTTTGATGCCCATTCGCTTGATATGATCAATATTTCCTTCGTTTCGATACATATTCCTTCATTTTGATCCTCATACGCTTGTTATTATCAACATTTCCTTAGCTTCGATGCATATTTCCTTCATTTTGATGCTCATTCGCCTTTTATGATAAACTTTTCCTTCATTTCGATGCATATTTTCTTTATTTTGATGCTCATTCGCATGTTATGATCAATATTTCATTCGTTTCGATGCATATTTCCTTCATTTTGATGCTCATTCGTTTGTTATGATCAACATTTCTTTCGTTACGACACATATTTTCTTCATTTTGATGCTCATTTGCTTGTTATATGATCAAATTTTGATGCATATTCCTTCATTTTGATGTTCATTCGCATGTTATAACCAACATTTACTTCGTTTCGGTACATATTTCCTTCATTTTGATGCCCATTCGCTTGTTATGACAAACATTTACTTTGTTTCGATTCATTTCCATCATTTTAATGTTCATTCGCTTGTTATTATCAACATTTCCTTCGTTTCGATGCATATTCCTTCATTTTGATGCTCATTCGCCTTTTATGATCAACTTTTCCTATGTTTCGATGCATATTCCCTTAATTTTGATGATCAATCGCTTGTTATGATCAAATTTTCTTCCTTTCGATGCATATTCCTTCATTTTGATTCTCATTTGTTTGTTATGATCAACATTTCCTTCATTACGATGTATATTTCTTCATTTTGATACACATTCGCATGTTATGATCACCATTTCCTTCGTTTCGATGCATGTTCATTCATTTTGATGTTCATACGCATGTTATGATCAACATTTCCTTCGTTTCATTGCATATTTCTTTCATTTTGATGCCCATTCGCTTGATATGATCAACATTTCCTTCGTTTCGATACATATTCCTTGATTTTGATCCTCATTCGCTTGTTATTATCATCATTTTCTTCGTTTCGATGCATATTTCCTTCATTTTGATACTCATTCGCTTGTTATGATCAACATTTCCATCGTTTCGATGCATGTTTCCTTCATTTTGATGCTCATTCACTTGTTATGATCAATATTTTCTTCGTTTCGATGCATATTTCCTTCATTTTGATGCTCATTCACTTGTTATGAACAACATTTCCTTCGTTTCGATGCAAATTTCCTTCATTTTGATGCTCAATCATTTGTTATGATCAACATATCATTCGTTACGACACATATTTCATTAATTTTGATGCTCATTCGCTTGTTATATGATCAAGTTTTGATGCATATTCCTTCATTTTGATGCTCATTCGCATGTTATAACCAACATTTACTTCGTTTCGATACATATATCCTTCATTTTGATGCCCATTCGCTTGTTATGACAAACATTTACTTTGTTTCGATTCATATTCCTTAATTTTAATGTTCATTCGCTTTTTATTATCAACATTTCCTTCGTTTCGATGCATATTCCTTTATTTTGATGCTCATTTGCCTTTTATAATCAACTTTTCCTTCATTTTGATGCATATTCCCTTAATTTTGATGCTCAATCGCTTGTTATGTTCAACATTTCCTTCCTTTCGATGCATATTCCATCATTTTGATTCTCATTTGTTTGTTATGATCAACATTTCCTTCATTACGATGCATATTTCTTCATTTTGATGCACATTCGCATGTTATGATAACCATTTCCTTCGTTTCGACGCATATTCCTTCATTTTGATCCTTATTCGCTTGTTATTATCAATATTTCCTTCGCTTCGATGCATATTTCCTTCATTTTGATGCTCATTCGCCTTTTATGATCAACTTTTCCTTCATTTCGATGCATATTCCCTTAATTTTGATGCTCAATCGCTTGTTATGATCAACATTTCCTTCCTTTCGATGCATATTCCTACATTTTGATTCTCATTTGCTTGTTATGATCAACATTTCCTTCGTTACGATGTATATTTCTTCATTTTTATGTACATTCGCATGTTATGATCACCATTTCCTTCGTTTCGATCCATATTCCTTCATTTTGATGTTCATACGCATGTTATGATCAACATTTCCTTCGTTTCAATGCATATTTCTTTCATTTTGATGCCCATTCGCTTGATATAATCAACATTTCCTTAGTTTTGATACATATTCCTTGATTTTGATCCTTATTCGCTTGTTATTATCAACATTTTCTTCGGTTCAATGCATATTTCCTTCATTTTGATGCTCATTCGCTTGTTATGATCAACATTTCCTTCATTTCTACGCACATTTCCTTCATTTTGATGCTCATTCGCTTGTTATGATCAACATTTCCTTCGTTTCGATGCATGTTTCCTTTATTTTGATGCTCATTCGCTTGTTATGATCAATATTTTCTTCGTTTCGATGCATATTTCCTTCATTTTGATGCTCATTCGCTTGTTGTGATCAACATTTCCTTCGTTTCGATGCAAATTCCTTCATTTTGATTCTCATTCGCATGTTATTATCAACGTTTCCTTCGTTTCGAAGCATATTTCCTTCATTTTGATTCTTATTCGCTTGTTTTATGATCAATATTTCCTTTGTTTCGATGCATATTCCTCTATTTTGATGCTTATTCGCGTGTTATGATCAACATTTCCTTGGTTTCGATGCATATTTCCTTCATTTTGATGTTCATTCGCTTGTCATGATCAACATTTTATTTGTTTCGATGCGTATTCCTTCATTTTATGCTCATTCGCATGTTATGATCAATATTTCCTTCGTTTCGATGCATATTTCCTTCATTTTGATGCCCATTTGCTTGTTATTATAAACATTTCCTTCGCTTCGATGCATATTTCCTTCATTTTGATGCCCATTCGCGTGATATAATCAATATTTCCTTCATTTCGATGCATATTTCCTTCATTTTGATCCTCATTCGCTTGTTATTATCAACATTTCTTTAGCTTCGATGCATATTTCCTTCATTTTGATGCTCATTCGCCTTTTATGATCAACTTTTCCTTCGTTTCGATGCATATTTCCTTCATTTTGATATTCATTCGCTTGTTATGATCAACATTTTCTTCGTTTCGATGCATATTTCCTTTATTTTGATGCTCATTCGCTTGTTATGATCAACATTTCCTTCGTTTCGTTGAATATTTCCTTCATTTTGATACTCATTCGCTTGTTATGATCAACATTTCCTTCGTTTCGAAGCATATTTCCTTCATTTTGATTTTCATTTGCTTGTTATATGATCAACATTTTCTTCATTTCGATGCATATTCCTTCATTTTGATGCTCATTCACGTGTTATGATCAACATTTCCTTCGTTTCGATGCATATTTCCTTCATTTTGATGCTCATTCGCTTTTTATGATCAACATTTCCTTCGTTTCGATACATATTCCTTCATTTTAATGCTCATTCGCTTGTTATGATCAACATTTCCTTTGTTTCGATGGATATTCCTTCATTTTGATGCTCATTCGTTTGTTATGATCAATATTTCCTTCGTTTCGATTCGTATTTCCTTCATTTTGATGTCCATTCCCTTGTTATGATAAACATTTCCTTCGTTCGATACATATTCCTCCATTTTAATGCTCATTCGTTTGTTATGATCAACATTTCCTTTGTTTTGATGTATATTCCTTCATTTTGATGCTCATTCGCATGTTATGATCAATATTTTCTTCGTTTCGATGCATATTTCCTTCATTTTGATGCTCATTCGCTTGTTATGATCAACTCTTCCTTCATTTCGATGCAAATTCCTTCATTTTGATTCTTATTCGCATGTTATGATCAACGTTTCCTTCGTTTCGAAGCATATTTCCTTCATTTTGATTCACATTTGCTTGTTATATGATCAACATTTTCTTCGTTTCGATGCATATTCCTTCATTTTGATGCTCATTCACGTGTTATGATCAACATTTCTTTCGTTTCGATGCATATTTCCTTCATTTTGATGCTCATTCGCTTGTTATGATCAATATTTCCTTCGTTTTGATACATATTCCTTCATTTTAACGCTCATTCGCTTGTCATGATCAATATTTCCTTCGTTTCGATGCATATTTCCTTCATTTTGATGCCCATTTGCTTGTTATTATCAACATTTCCTTCGCTTCGATGCATATTTCCTTCATTTTGTTGCCCATTCGCTTGATATGATCAATATTTCCTTCGTTTCGATACATATTCCTTCATTTTGATCCTCATTCGCTTGATATTATCAACATTTCCTTCGCTTCGATGCATATTTCCTTCATTTTGATGCTCATTCGCCTTTTATGATAAACTTTTCCTTCGTTTCGATGAATATTTCCTTCATTTTGATGTTCATTCGCTTGTTATGATCAACATTTTCTTCGTTTCGATGCATATTTCCTTTATTTTGATGCTCATTCGCTTGTTATGATCAACTCTTCCTTCGTTTCGATGCAAATTACTTCTTTTTGATTCTCATTCGCATGTTATGATCAACGTTTCCTTCGTTTTGAAGCATATTTCCTTCATTTTGATTCTCATTTGCTTTTTATATGATCTACATTTTCTTCGTTTCGATGCATATTCCTTCATTTTGATGCTTATTCACGTGTTATGATCAACATTTCCTTCGTTTCGATGCATATTTCCTTCATTTTGATGCTAATTCGCTTTTTATGATCAACATTTCCTACGTTTCGATACATAATCTTTCATTTTAACTCTCGTTCGCTTGTTATGATCAACATTTCCTTTGTTTTGATGGATATTCCTTCATTTTGATGATCATTCGTATGTTATGATCAATATTTCCTTCGTTTCGATTCGTATTTCCTTCATTTTGATGCCCATTCCATGATAAACATTTCCTTCGTTTCGATACATATTCCTCCATTTTAACGCTCATTCGTTTGTTATGATCAACATTTCCTTTGTTTCGATGCATATTCCTTAATTTTGATGCTCATTCGCATGTTATGATCAATTTTTTCTTCGTTTCGATGCATATTTCCTTCATTTTTATACTCATTCGCTTGTTATGACCAACGTTTACTTCGTTTCGATACATATTCCTTCATTTTGATGCTCATTGGCTTGTTATGATCAACATTTCCTTCGCTTCGATGCATATTTCCTTTATTTTGATGCCCATTCGCTTGATATGATCAATATTTCCTTCGTTTCGATACATATTCCTTCATTTTGATCCTCATACGCTTGTTATTATCAACATTTCCTTAGCTTCGATGCATATTTCCTTCATTTTGATGCTCATTCGCCTTTTATGATAAACTTTTCCTTCATTTCGATGCATATTTCCTTTATTTTGATGCTCATTTGCATGTTATGATCAACATTTCATTCGTTTCGATGCATATTTCCTTCATTTTGATGCTCATTCGTTTGTTATGATCAACATTTCTTTCGTTACGACACATATTTTCTTCATTTTGATGCTCATTTGCTTGTTATATGATCAAATTTTGATGCATATTCCTTCATTTTGATGCTCATTCGCATGTTATAACCAACATTTACTTCGTTTCGATACATATTTCCTTCATTTTGATGCCCATTCGCTTGTTATGACAAACATTTACTTTGTTTCGATTCATTTCCATCATTTTAATGTTCATTCGCTTGTTATTATCAACATTTCCTTCGTTTCGATGCATATTCCTTCATTTTGATGCTCATTCGCCTTTTATGATCAACTTTTCCTATGTTTCGATGCATATTCCCTTAATTTTGATGCTCAATCGCTTGTTATGATCAAATTTTCTTCCTTTCGATGCATATTCCTTCATTTTGATTCTCATTTGTTTGTTATGATCAACATTTCCTTCATTACGATGTATATTTCTTCATTTTGATACACATTCGCATGTTATGATCACCATTTCCTCCGTTTCGATGCATGTTCATTCATTTTGATGTTCATACGCATGTTATGATCAACATTTCCTTCGTTTCATTGCATATTTCTTTCATTTTGATGCCCATTCGCTTGATATGATCAACATTTCCTTCGTTTCGATACATATTCCTTGATTTTGATCCTCATTCGCTTGTTATTATCATCATTTTCTTCGTTTCGATGCATATTTCCTTCATTTTGATACTCATTCACTTGTTATGATCAACATTTCCATCGTTTCGATGCATGTTTCCTTCATTTTGATGCTCATTCACTTGTTATGATCAATATTTTCTTCGTTTCGATGCATATTTCCTTCATTTTGATGCTCATTCACTTGTTATGAACAACATTTCCTTCGTTTCGATGCAAATTCCTTGATTTTGATTCTCATTCGCTTGTTATTATCGGCGTTTCCTTCGTTTCGAAGCATATTTCCTTAATTTTGATTCTCATTCGCTTGTTTTATGATCAACATTTACTTCGTTTCGATGCATATTCATTCATTTTGATGCTCATTCGCGTGTTATGATCAACATTTCCTTTGTTTCGATGCATATTTCCTTCATTTTGATGCTCATTCGCTTGTTATGATCAACATTTCTTCGTTTCGATACATATTCCTTCATTTTATGCTCATTCGCATGTTATGATCAATATTTCCTTCGTTTCGATGCATATTTCCTTCATTGTGATGCCCATTTGCTTGTTATTATCAACATTTCCTTCGCTTCGATGCATATTTCCTTCATTTTGATGCCCATTCGCATGATATGATCAATATTTCCTTCGTTTCGATACATATTCCTTCATTTTGATCCTCATTAGCTTGTTATTATCAACATTTCCTTAGCTTCGATGCATATTTCCTTCATTTTGATGCTCATTCGCCATTTATGATAAACTTTTCCTTCGTTTCGATGCATATTTCCTTCATTTTGATGCTCATTCGCTTGTTATGATCAACATTTTCTTCGTTTCGATGCATATTTCCTTCATTTTGATGCTCATTCGCTTGTTATGATCAACTCTTCCTTCGTTTCGATGCAAATTACTTCATTTTGATTCTCATTCGCATGTTATGATCAACTTTTCCTTCGTTTCGAAGCATATTTCCTTCATTTTGATTCTCATTTGCTTGTTATATGATCAACATTTTCTTCGTTTTGATGCATATTCCTTCATTTTGATGCTCATTCACGTGTTATGATCAACATTTCCTTCGTTTCGATGCATATTTCCTTCATTTTGATACTCATTCGCTTGTTATGATCAACATTTCCTTCATTTCGATACATATTCTATCAATTTAATGCTCATTCGCTTGTTATGATCAACATTTCCTTTGTTTCGATGCAAATTCCTTCATTTTGGTTCTCATTCGCTTGTTATTATCAACGTTTTCTTCGTTTCGAAGCATATTTCCTTCATTTTGATTCTCATTCGCTTGTTTTATGATCAATATTTCCTTCTTTTGGATGCATATTTCCTTCATTTTGATGCCCATTTGCTTGTTATTATCAACATTTCCTTCGCTTCGATGCATATTTCCTTTATTTTGATGCCCATTCGCTTGATATGATCAATATTTCCTTTGTTTCGATACATATTCCTTCATTTTGATCCTCATTCGCTTGTTATTATCAACATTTCCTTTGTTTCGATGCATATTTTCTTCATTTTGATGCTCATTCGCCTTTCATGATCAACTTTTACTTCGTTTCGATGCATATTTCCTTCATTTTGATATTCATTCGCTTGTTATGATCAACATTTTCTTCTTTTCGATGCATATTTCCTTTATTTTGATGCTCATTCGCTTGTTATGATCAACATTTCCTTCGTTTCGTTGTATATTTCCTTCATTTTGATACTCATTCGCTTGTTATGATCAACATTTCCTTCGTTTCGAAGCATATTTCTTTTATTTTGATTTTCATTTGCTTGTTACATGATCAACATTTCCTTCGTTTCGATGCATATTCATTCATTTTGATGCTCATTCGCGTGTTATGATCAACATTTCCTTTGTTTCGATGCATATTTCCTTCATTTTGATGCTCATTCGCTTGTTATGATCAACATTTCATTCGTTTCGATACATATTCCTTCATTTTATGCTCATTCGCATGTTATGATCAATATTTCCTTCGTTTCGATGCATATTTCCTTCATTGTGATGCCCATTTGCTTGTTATTATCAACATTTCCTTCGCTTCGATGCATATTTCCTTCATTTTGATGCCCATTCGCATGATATGATCAATATTTCCTTCGTTTCGATACATATTCCTTCATTTTGATCCTCATTAGCTTGTTATTATCAACATTTCCTTTGCTTCGATGCATATTTCCTTCATTTTGATGCTCATTCGCCATTTATGATCAACTTTTCCTTCGTTTCGATGCATATTTCCTTCATTTTGATGCTCATTCGCTTGTTATGATCAACATTTTCTTCGTTTCGATGCATATTTCCTTCATTTTGATGCTCATTCGCTTGTTATGATCAACTCTTCCTTCGTTTCGATGCAAATTACTTCATTTTGATTCTCATTCGCATGTTATGATCAACTTTTCCTTCGTTTCGAAGCATATTTCCTTCATTTTGATTCTCATTTGCTTGTTATATGATCAACATTTTCTTCGTTTTGATGCATATTCCTTCATTTTGATGCTCATTCACGTGTTATGATCAACATTTCCTTCGTTTCGATGCATATTTCCTTCATTTTGATACTCATTCGCTTGTTATGATCAACATTTCCTTCATTTCGATACATATTCTATCAATTTAATGCTCATTCGCTTGTTATGATCAACATTTCCTTCGTTTCGATGCAAATTCCTTCATTTTGATTCTCATTCGCTTGTTATTATCAATGTTTTCTTCGTTTCGAAGCATATTTCCTTCATTTTGATTCTCATTCGCTTGTTTTATGATCAATATTTCCTTCTTTTGGATGCATATTTCCTTCATTTTGATGCCCATTTGCTTGTTATTATCAACATTTCCTTCGCTTCGATGCATATTTCCTTCATTTTGATGCCCATTCGCTTGATATGATCAATATTTCCTTTGTTTCGATACATATTCCTTCATTTTGATCCTCATTCGCTTGTTATTATCAACATTTCCTTTGTTTCGATGCATATTTTCTTCATTTTGATGCTCATTCGCCTTTCATGATCAACTTTTACTTCGTTTCGATGCATATTTCCTTCATTTTGATATTCATTCGCTTGTTATGATCAACATTTTCTTCTTTTCGATGCATATTTCCTTTATTTTGATGCTCATTCGCTTGTTATGATCAACATTTCCTTCGTTTCGTTGTATATTTCCTTCATTTTGATACTCATTCGCTTGTTATGATCAACATTTCCTTCGTTTCGAAGCATATTTCCTTCATTTTGATTTTCATTTGCTTGTTACATGATCAACATTTTCTTCGTTTCGATGCATATTCCTTCATTTTGATGCTCATTCACGTGTTATGATCAACATTTCCTTCGTTTCGATGCATATTTCCTTCATTTTTATGCTCATTCGCTTTTTATGATCAACATTTCCTTCGTTTCGATACATATTCCTTCATTTTAACGCTCATTCGCTTGTTATGATCAACATTTCCTTTGTTTCGATGGATATTCCTTCATTTTGATGCTCATTCGTATGTTATGATCAATATTTCCTTCGTTTCGATTCGTATTTCCTTCATTTTGATGTCCATTCCCTTGATATGATAAACATTTCCTTCGTTTCGATACATATTCCTCCGTTTTAATGCTCATTCGTTTGTTATGATCAACATTTCTTTTGTTTTGATGCATATTCCTTCATTTTGATGCTCATTCGCATGTTATGATCAATATTTTCTTCGTTTTGATGCATATTTCCTTCATTTTTATACTCATTCGCTTGTTATGACCAACGTTTACTACATTTCGATACATATTCCATCATTTTGATGCTCATTGGCTTGTTATGATCAACATTTCCTTAGTTTCGATGCATATTTCCTTTATTTTGATGCTCATTCGAATGTTATGATCAACAATTCCTTTGTTTCGATGCATATTTCCTTCATTTTGATGCTCATTCGTTTGTTATGATCAACATGTCTTTCGTTACGACACATATTTTCATCATTTTGATGCTCATTCACATGTTATAACCAACATTTACTTCGTTTCGATACATATTTCCTTCATTTTGATGCCCATTCGCTTGTTATGACAAACATTTACTTTGTTTCGATTCATTTCCTTCATTTTAATATTCATTCGCTTGTTATTATCAACATTTCTTTCGTTTCGATGCATATACCTTCATTTTGATGCTCATTCGCCTTTTATGATCAACTTTTCCTATGTTTCTATGCATATTCCCTTAATTTTGATACTCAATCGCTTGTTATGATCAAAATTTTCTTCCTTTCGATGTATATTTCTTAATTTTGATTCTCATTTGCTTGTTATGATCAACATTTCCCTCATTACTATGTATATTTCTTCATTTTGATGCACATTCGCATATTATGATCACCATTTCCTTCGTTTCGATGCATATTCCTTCATTTTGATGTTCATACGCATGTTATGATCAACATTTCCTTCGTTTCAATGCATATTTCTTTCATTTTGATGCCCATTCGCTTGATATGATCAACATTTCCTTCGTTTCGATACATATTCCTTGATTTTGATCCTCATTCGCTTGTTATTATCATCATTTTCTTCGTTTCGATGCATATTTCCTACATTTTGATGCTCATTCGCTTGTCGTGATCAACATTTCCTTCATTTCGACGCACATTTCCTTCATTTTGATGCTCATTTGCTTGTTATGATCTACATTTCCATCTTTTCGATGCATGTTTCCTTCATTTTGATGCTCATTCGCTTGTTATGATCAATATTTTCTTCGCTTCGATGCATATTTCCTTCAATTTGATGCTCATTCGCTTGTTATGATCAACATTTCCTTCGTTTCGATGCAAATTCTTTCATTTTGATTCTCATTCGATTGTTTTATGATCAACATTTCCTTCGTTTCAATGCATATTCGTTCATTTTGATGCTCATTCGCGTGTTATGATCAACATTTCCTTCGTTTCGATGCATATTTCCTTTATTTTGATGCTCATTCGCATGTTATGATCAACTTTTCCTTTGTTTCGATGCATATTTCCTTCATTTTGATGCTCATTCGTTTGTTATGATCAACATTTCTTTCATTACGACATATATTTTCTTCATTTTGATGCTCATTTGCTTGTTATATGATCAAGTTTTGATGAATATTCCTTCATTTTGATGCTCATTCGCATGTTATAACCAACATTTACTTCGTTTCGATACATATTTCCTTCATTTTGATGCCCATTCGCTTGTTAAGACAAACATTTACTTTGTTTCGATTCATTTCCTTCATTTTAATGTTCATTCACTTGTTATTATCAACATTTCCTTCGTTTCGATGGATAATCCTTCATTTTGATGCTCATTCGACTTTTATGATCAACTTTTACTATGTTTCGATGCATATTCCCTTAATTTTGATGCTCAATCGCTTGTTATGATCAAAATTTTCTTCCTTTCGATGCATATTCCTTCATTTTGATTCTCATTTGCTTGTTATGATCAACATTTCCTTCATTACGATGTATATTTCTTCATTTTGATGCACATTCGCATGTTATGATCACCATTTCCTTCGTTTCGATGCATATTCCTTCATTTTGATGTTCATACGCATGTTATGATCAAAGTTTCCTTCGTTTCAATGCATATTTCTTTAATTTTGATGCCCATTCGCTTGATATGATCAACATTTCCTTCGTTTCGATACATATTCCTTGATTTTGATCCTCATTCGCTTGTTATTATCATCATTTTCTTCGTTTCGATGCATATTTCCTTCATTTTGATGCTCATTCGCTTGTCGTGATCAACATTTCCTTCATTTCGACGCATATTTCCTTCATTTTGATGCTCATTCGCTTGCTATGATCAACATTTCTATCGTTTCGATGCATGTTTCCTTCATTTTGATGCTCATTCGCTTGTTATGATCAATATTTTCTTCGTTTTGATACATATTTCCTTCATTTTGATGCTCATTTGCTTGTTATGATAACATTTCCTTCGTTTCGATTAAATTCCTTCATTTTGATTCTCATTCGCTTGTTATTATCAGCGTTTCCTTCGTTTCGAAGCATATTTCCTTCATTTTGATTCTCATTCGCTTGTTTTATGATCAACATTTCCTTTGTTTCGATGAATATTCGTTCATTTTGATGCTCATTCGCGTTTTATGATCAACATTTCCTTCGTTTCGATGCATATTTCCTTCATTTTGATGCTCATTCTCTTGTTATGATCAACATTTCATTCGTTTCGATATATATTCCTTCATTTTATGCTCATTCGCATATTATGATCAATATTTCCTTCGTTTCGATGCATATTGCCTTCATTGTGATGCCCATTTGCTTGTTATTATCAACATTTCCTTCGCTTAGATGCATATTTCCTTCATTTTGATGCACATACGCTTGATATGATCAATATTTCCTTCATTTCAATACATATCCCTTCAATTTGATCCCCATTCGCTTGTTATTATCAACATTTCCTTAGCTTTGATGCATATTTCCTTCAATTTGATGCTCATTCGCCTTTTATGATCAACTTTTCCTTCATTTCGATGCATATTTCCTTCATTTTGATACTCATTCGCTTGTTATGATCAACATTTTCTTCGTTTCGATGCATATTTTTTTCATTTTGATGCTCATTCGCTTGTTATGATCAACTTTTCCTTCGTTTCGATGCAAATTACTTCATTTTGATACTCATTTGCATGTTATGATCAACATTTCCTTCGTTTCGATGGATATTTCCTTCATTTTGATACTCATTTGCTTGTTATGATCAACATTTCCTTCGTTTCGATACATATTCCTTCATTTTAACGCTCATTCGCTTGTTATGATCAACATTTCTTTCGTTTCGATGCAAATTCCATCATTTTGATTCTCATTTGCATGTTATGATCAACGTTACCTTCATTTCGAAGCATATTTCCTTCATTTTGATTCTCATTTGCTTGTTATATGATCAACATTTTCTTTGTTTCGATGCATATTCCTTCATTTTGATGCTCATTCCCGTGTTATGATCAACATTTCCTTCGTTTCGATGGATATTTCCTTCATTTTGATACTCATTCGCTTGTTATGATCAGCATTTCCTCCGTTTCGATAAATATTCCTTCATTTTAACTCTCATTCGCTTGTTATGATCAACATTTTCTTTGTTTCGATGCAAATTCCTTCATTTTAACTCTCATTCGCTTGTTATTATCAGCGTTTCCTTAGTTTCGAAGCATATTTCCTTCATTTTGATTCTCATTCGATTGTTTTATGATCAACATTTCCTTCGTTTCGATGCATATTCGTTCATTTTGATGCTCATTCGCGTGTTATGATCAACATTTCCTTCATTTCGATGCATATTTCCTTCATTTTGATGCTCATTCGTTTGTTATGATCAACATTTCTTTCGTTACGACATATATTTTCTTCATTTTGATGCTCATTTGCTTGTTATATGATCAAGTTTTGAATTCGCATGTTATAACCAACATTTACTTTGTTTCGATACATATTTCCTTCATTTTGATGCCCATTCGCTTGTTATGACAAACATTTACTTTGTTGCGATTCATTTCCTTCATTTTAATTTTCATTCGCTTGTTATTGTCAACATTTCTTTTGTTTCAATGCATAATCCTTCATTTTGATGCTCATTCGCCTTTTATGAATAACATTTCCTATGTTTCGATGCATATTCCCTTAATTTTGATGCTCAATCGCTTGTTATGATCAAAATTTTCTTCCTTTCGATGCATATTCCTTCATTTTGATTCTCATTTGCTTGTTATGATCAACATTTCCTTCATTACGATGTATATTTCTTCATTTTTATGCACATTCGCATGTTATGATCACCATTTCCTTCGTTTCGATGCATATTCCTTCATTTTGATGTTCATACGCATGTTATGATCAACATTTCCTTCGTTTCAATGCATATTTCTTTCATTTTGATGCCCAATCGCTTGATATGATCAACATTTACTTCGTTTCGATACATATTCCTTGATTTTGATCCTTATTCGCATGTTATTTTCATCATTTTCTTCGTTTCGATGCATATTTCCTTCATTTTGATGCTCATTCGCTTGTCGTGATCAACATTTCCTTCATTTCGACGCACATTTCCTTCATTTTGATGCTCATTCGCTTGTTATGATCAACATTTCCATCGTTTCGATGCATGTTTCCTTCATTTTGATGCTCATTCGCTTGTTATGATCAATATTTTCTTCGTTTCGATGCATATTTCCTTCATTTTGATGCTCATTCGCTTGTTATGATCAACATTTCCTTCGTTTCGATGAAAATTCCTTCATTTTGATTCTCATTCGCTTGTTATTATCAGCGTTTCCTTCGTTTCGAAGCATATTTCCTTCATTTTGATTCTCATTCGCTTGTTTTATTAATAACATTTCCTTCGTTTTGATGCATATTTCCTTCATTTTGATGCTCATTCGCTTGTTATGATCAACTCTTCCTTCGTTTAGATGCAAATTCCTTCATTTTGATTCTCATTCGCATGTTATGGTCAATGTTTCCTTTGTTTCGAAGCATATTTTCTTCATTTTGATTCTCATTTGCTTGTTATATGATCAACATTTTTTTCGTTTCGATGCATATTCCTTCATTTTGATGCTCATTCACGTGTTATGATCAACATTTCCTTCGTTTCGATGGATATTTCCTTCATTTTGATACTCATTCGCTTGTTATGATCAACATTTCCATCGTTTCGATGCATGTTTCCTTCATTTTGATGCTCATTCGTATGTTATGATCAATATTTCCTTCGTTTCGATTCGTATTTCCTTCATTTTGATGTCCATTCCCTTGTTATGATAAACATTTCCTTCGTTTCGATACATATTCCTCCGTTTTAATGCTCATTCGTTTGTTATGATCAACATTTCTTTTGTTTTGATGCATATTCCTTCATTTTGATGCTCATTCGCATGTTATGATCAATATTTTCTTCGTTTCGATGCATATTTCCTTCATTTTTATACTCATTCGCTTGTTATGACCAACGTTTACTACATTTCGATACATATTCCTTCATTTTGATGCTCATTGGCTTGTTATGATCAACATTTCCTTAGTTTCGATGCATATTTCCTTTATTTTGATGCTCATTCGAATGTTATGATCAACATTTCCTTTGTTTCGATGCATATTTCCTTCATTTTGATGCTCATTCGTTTGTTATGATCAACATGTCTTTCGTTACGACACATATTTTCATCATTTTGATGCTCATTCACATGTTATAACCAACATTTACTTCGTTTCGATACATATTTCCTTCATTTTGATGCCCATTCGCTTGTTATGACAAACATTTACTTTGTTTCGATTCATTTCCTTCATTTTAATATTCATTCGCTTGTTATTATCAACATTTCTTTCGTTTCGATGCATATACCTTCATTTTGATGCTCATTCGCCTTTTATGATCAACTTTTCCTATGTTTCTATGCATATTCCCTTAATTTTGATGCTCAATCGCTTGTTATGATCAAAATTTTCTTCCTTTCGATGCATATTTCTTAATTTTGATTCTCATTTGCTTGTTATGATCAACATTTCCCTCATTACTATGTATATTTCTTCATTTTGATGCACATTCGCATGTTATGATCACCATTTCCTTCGTTTCGATGCATATTCCTTCATTTTGATGTTCATACGCATGTTATGATCAACATTTCCTTCGTTTCAATGCATATTTCTTTCATTTTGATGCCCATTCGCTTGATATGATCAACATTTCCTTCGTTTCGATACATATTCCTTGATTTTGATCCTCATTCGCTTGTTATTATCATCATTTTCTTCGTTTCGATGCATATTTCCTACATTTTGATGCTCATTCGCTTGTCGTGATCAACATTTCCTTCATTTCGACGAACATTTCCTTCATTTTGATGCTCATTTGATTGTTATGATCTACATTTCCATCTTTTCGATGCATGTTTCCTTCATTTTGATGCTCATTCGCTTGTTATGATCAATATTTTCTTCGTTTCGATGCATATTTCCTTCATTTTGATGCTCATTCGCTTGTTATGATCAACATTTCCTTCGTTTCGATGAAAATTCCTTCATTTTGATTCTCATTCGCTTGTTATTATCAGCGTTTCCTTCGTTTCGAAGCATATTTCCTTCATTTTGATTCTCATTCGCTTGTTTTATTAATAACATTTCCTTCGTTTTGATGCATATTTCCTTCATTTTGATGCTCATTCGCTTGTTATGATCAACTCTTCCTTCGTTTAGATGCAAATTCCTTCATTTTGATTCTCATTCGCATGTTATGATCAATGTTTCCTTTGTTTCGAAGCATATTTTCTTCATTTTGATTCTCATTTGCTTGTTATATGATCAACATTTTTTTCATTTCGATGCATATTCCTTCATTTTGATGCTCATTCACGTGTTATGATCAACATTTCCTTCGTTTCGATGGATATTTCCTTCATTTTGATACTCATTCGCTTGTTATGATCAACATTTCCATCGTTTCGATGCATGTTTCCTTCATTTTGATGCTCATTCGTATGTTATGATCAATATTTCCTTCGTTTCGATTCGTATTTCCTTCATTTTGATGTCCATTCCCTTGTTATGATAAACATTTCCTTCGTTTCGATACATATTCCTCCGTTTTAATGCTCATTCGTTTGTTATGATCAACATTTCTTTTGTTTTGATGCATATTCCTTCATTTTGATGCTCATTCGCATGTTATGATCAATATTTTCTTCGTTTCGATGCATATTTCCTTCATTTTTATACTCATTCGCTTGTTATGACCAACGTTTACTACATTTCGATACATATTCCTTCATTTTGATGCTCATTGGCTTGTTATGATCAACATTTCCTTAGTTTCGATGCATATTTCCTTTATTTTGATGCTCATTCGAATGTTATGATCAACATTTCCTTTGTTTCGATGCATATTTCCTTCATTTTGATGCTCATTCGTTTGTTATGATCAACATGTCTTTCGTTACGACACATATTTTCATCATTTTGATGCTCATTCACATGTTATAACCAACATTTACTTCGTTTCGATACATATTTCCTTCATTTTGATGCCCATTCGCTTGTTATGACAAACATTTACTTTGTTTCGATTCATTTCCTTCATTTTAATATTCATTCGCTTGTTATTATCAACATTTCTTTCGTTTCGATGCATATACCTTCATTTTGATGCTCATTCGCCTTTTATGATCAACTTTTCCTATGTTTCTATGCATATTCCCTTAATTTTGATGCTCAATCGCTTGTTATGATCAAAATTTTCTTCCTTTCGATGCATATTTCTTAATTTTGATTCTCATTTGCTTGTTATGATCAACATTTCCCTCATTACTATGTATATTTCTTCATTTTGATGCACATTCGCATGTTATGATCACCATTTCCTTCGTTTCGATGCATATTCCTTCATTTTGATGTTCATACGCATGTTATGATCAACATTTCCTTCGTTTCAATGCATATTTCTTTCATTTTGATGCCCATTCGCTTGATATGATCAACATTTCCTTCGTTTCGATACATATTCCTTGATTTTGATCCTCATTCGCTTGTTATTATCATCATTTTCTTCGTTTCGATGCATATTTCCTACATTTTGATGCTCATTCGCTTGTCGTGATCAACATTTCCTTCATTTCGACGAACATTTCCTTCATTTTGATGCTCATTTGATTGTTATGATCTACATTTCCATCTTTTCGATGCATGTTTCCTTCATTTTGATGCTCATTCGCTTGTTATGATCAATATTTTCTTCGCTTCGATGCATATTTCCTTCAATTTGATGCTCATTCGCTTGTTATGATCAACATTTCCTTCGTTTCGATGCAAATTCTTTCATTTTGATTCTCATTCGATTGTTTTATGATCAACATTTCCTTCGTTTCAATGCATATTCGTTCATTTTGATGCTCATTCGCGTGTTATGGTCAACATTTCCTTCGTTTCGATGCATATTTGCTTTATTTTGATGCTCATTCGCATGTTATGATCAACATTTCCTTTGTTTCGATGCATATTTCCTTCATTTTGATGCTCATTCATTTGTTATGATCAACATTTCTTTCGTTACGACATATATTTTCTTCATTTTGATGCTCAATTGCTTGTTATATGATCAAGTTTTGATGAATATTCCTTCATTTTGATGCTCATTCGCATGTTATAACCAACATTTACTTCGTTTCGATACATATTTCCTTCATTTTGATGCCCATTCGCTTGTTAAGACAAACATTTACTTTGTTTCGATTCATTTCCTTCATTTTAATGTTCATTCACTTGTTATTATCAACATTTCCTTCGTTTCGATGGATAATCCTTCATTTTGATGCTCATTCGACTTTTATGATCAACTTTTACTATGTTTCGATGCATATTCCCTTAATTTTGAAGCTCAATCGCTTGTTATGATCAAAATTTTCTTCCTTTCGATGCATATTCCTTCATTTTGATTCTCATTTGCTTGTTATGATCAACATTTCCTTCATTACGATGTATATTTCTTCATTTTGATGCACATTCGCATGTTATGATCACCATTTCCTTCGTTTCGATGCATATTCCTTCATTTTGATGTTCATACGCATGTTATGATCAAAGTTTCCTTCGTTTCAATGCATATTTCTTTAATTTTGATGCCCATTCGCTTGATATGATCAACATTTCCTTCGTTTCGATACATATTCCTTGATTTTGATCCTCATTCGCTTGTTATTATCATCATTTTCTTCGTTTCGATGCATATTTCCTTCATTTTGATGCTCATTCGCTTGTCGTGATCAACATTTCCTTCATTTCGACGCATATTTCCTTCATTTTGATGCTCATTCGCTTGCTATGATCAACATTTCTATCGTTTCGATGCATGTTTCCTTCATTTTGATGCTCATTCGCTTGTTATGATCAATATTTTCTTCGTTTTGATACATATTTCCTTCATTTTGATGCTCATTTGCTTGTTATGATAACATTTCCTTCGTTTCGATTAAATTCCTTCATTTTGATTCTCATTCGCTTGTTATTATCAGCGTTTCCTTCGTTTCGAAGCATATTTCCTTCATTTTGATTCTCATTCGCTTGTTTTATGATCAACATTTCCTTTGTTTCGATGAATATTCGTTCATTTTGATGCTCATTCGCGTTTTATGATCAACATTTCCTTCGTTTCGATGCATATTTCCTTCATTTTGATGCTCATTCTCTTGTTATGATCAACATTTCATTCGTTTCGATATATATTCCTTCATTTTATGCTCATTCGCATATTATGATCAATATTTCCTTCGTTTCGATGCATATTGCCTTCATTGTGATGCCCATTTGCTTGTTATTATCAACATTTCCTTCGCTTAGATGCATATTTCCTTCATTTTAATGCCCATACGCTTGATATGATCAATATTTCCTTCATTTCAATACATATCCCTTCAATTTGATCCCCATTCGCTTGTTATTATCAACATTTCCTTAGCTTCGATGCATATTTCCTTCAATTTGATGCTCATTCGCCTTTTATGATCAACTTTTCCTTCATTTCGATGCATATTTCCTTCATTTTGATACTCATTCGCTTGTTATGATCAACATTTTCTTCGTTTCGATGCATATTTTCTTCATTTTGATGCTCATTCGCTTGTTATGATCAACTTTTCCTTCGTTTCGATGCAAATTACTTCATTTTGATACTCATTTGCATGTTATGATCAACATTTCCTTCGTTTCGATGGATATTTCCTTCATTTTGATACTCATTTGCTTGTTATGATCAACATTTCCTTCGTTTCGATACATATTCCTTCATTTTAACGCTCATTCGCTTGTTATGATCAACATTTCCTTCGTTTCGATGCAAATTCCATCATTTTGATTCTCATTTGCATGTTATGATCAACGTTACCTTCGTTTCGAAGCATATTTCCTTCATTTTGATTCTCATTTGCTTGTTATATGATCAACATTTTCTTTGTTTCGATGCATATTCTTTCATTTTGATGCTCATTCCCGTGTTATGATCAACATTTCCTTCGTTTCGATGGATATTTCCTTCATTTTGATACTCATTCGCTTGTTATGATCAGCATTTCATCCGTTTCGATAAATATTCCTTCATTTTAACTCTCATTCGCTTGTTATGATCAACATTTTCTTTGTTTCGATGCAAATTCCTTCATTTTGATTCTCATTCGCTTGTTATTATCAGCGTTTCCTTAGTTTCGAAACATATTTCCTTCATTTTGATTCTCATTCGATTGTTTTATGATCAACATTTCCTTCGTTTCGATGCATATTCGTTCATTTTGATGCTCATTCGCGTGTTATGATCAACATTTCCTTTATTTCGATGCATATTTCCTTCATTTTGATGCTCATTCGTTTGTTATGATCAACATTTCTTTCGTTACGACACATATTTTCTTCATTTTGATGCTCATTTGCTTGTTATATGATCAAGTTTTGATGCATATTCCTTCATTTTGATGCTCATTCGCATGTTATAACCAACATTCACTTCGTTTCGATACATATTTCCTTCATTTTGATGCCCATTCGCTTGTTATGACAAACATTTACTTTGTTGCGATTCATTTCCTTCATTTTAATTTTCATTCGCTTGTTATTGTCAGCATTTCTTTTGTTTCGATGCATAATCCTTCATTTTGATGCTCATTCGCCTTTTATGAATAACATTTCCTATGTTTCGATGCATATTCCCTTAATTTTGATGCTCAATCGCTTGTTATGATCAAAATTTTCTTCCTTTCGATGCATATTCCTTCATTTTGATTCTCATTTGCTTGTTATGATCAACATTTCCTTCATTACGATGTATATTTCTTCATTTTTATGCACATTCGCATGTTATGATCACCATTTCCTTCGTTTCGATGCATATTCCTTCATTTTGATGTTCATACGCATGTTATGATCAACATTTCCTTCGTTTCAATGCATATTTCTTTCATTTTGATGCCCAATCGCTTGATATGATCAACATTTACTTCGTTTCGATACATATTCCTTGATTTTGATCCTTATTCGCATGTTATTTTCATCATTTTCTTCGTTTCGATGCATATTTCCTTCATTTTGATGCTCATTCGCTTGTCGTGATCAACATTTCCTTCATTTCGACGCACATTTCCTTCATTTTGATGCTCATTCGCTTGTTATGATCAACATTTCCATCGTTTCGATGCATGTTTCCTTCATTTTGATGCTCATTCGCTTGTTATGATCAATATTTTCTTCGTTTCGATGCATATTTCCTTCATTTTGATGCTCATTCGCTTGTTATGATCAACATTTCCTTCGTTTCGATGAAAATTCCTTCATTTTGATTCTCATTCGCTTGTTATTATCAGCGTTTCCTTCGTTTCGAAGCATATTTCCTTCATTTTGATTCTCATTCGCTTGTTTTATTAATAACATTTCCTTCGTTTTGATGCATATTTCCTTCATTTTGATGCTCATTCGCTTGTTATGATCAACTCTTCCTTCGTTTAGATGCAAATTCCTTCATTTTGATTCTCATTCGCATGTTATGATCAATGTTTCCTTTGTTTCGAAGCATATTTTCTTCATTTTGATTCTCATTTGCTTGTTATATGATCAACATTTTTTTCGTTTCGATGCATATTCCTTCATTTTGATGCTCATTCACGTGTTATGATCAACATTTCCTTCGTTTCGATGGATATTTCCTTCATTTTGATACTCATTCGCTTGTTATGATCAACATTTCCATCGTTTCGATGCATGTTTCCTTCATTTTTATGCTCATTCGTATGTTATGATCAATATTTCCTTCGTTTCGATTCGTATTTCCTTCATTTTGATGTCCATTCCCTTGTTATGATAAACATTTCCTTCGTTTCGATACATATTCCTCCGTTTTAATGCTCATTCGTTTGTTATGATCAACATTTCTTTTGTTTTGATGCATATTCCTTCATTTTGATGCTCATTCGCATGTTATGATCAATATTTTCTTCGTTTCGATGCATATTTCCTTCATTTTTATACTCATTCGCTTGTTATGACCAACGTTTACTACATTTCGATACATATTCCTTCATTTTGATGCTCATTGGCTTGTTATGATCAACATTTCCTTAGTTTCGATGCATATTTCCTTTATTTTGATGCTCATTCGAATGTTATGATCAACATTTCCTTTGTTTCGATGCATATTTCCTTCATTTTGATGCTCATTCGTTTGTTATGATCAACATGTCTTTCGTTACGACACATATTTTCATCATTTTGATGCTCATTCACATGTTATAACCAACATTTACTTCGTTTCGATACATATTTCCTTCATTTTGATGCCCATTCGCTTGTTATGACAAACATTTACTTTGTTTCGATTCATTTCCTTCATTTTAATATTCATTCGCTTGTTATTATCAACATTTCTTTCGTTTCGATGCATATACCTTCATTTTGATGCTCATTCGCCTTTTATGATCAACTTTTCCTATGTTTCTATGCATATTCCCTTAATTTTGATGCTCAATCGCTTGTTATGATCAAAATTTTCTTCCTTTCGATGCATATTTCTTAATTTTGATTCTCATTTGCTTGTTATGATCAACATTTCCCTCATTACTATGTATATTTCTTCATTTTGATGCACATTCGCATGTTATGATCACCATTTCCTTCGTTTCGATGCATATTCCTTCATTTTGATGTTCATACGCATGTTATGATCAACATTTCCTTCGTTTCAATGCATATTTCTTTCATTTTGATGCCCATTCGCTTGATATGATCAACATTTCCTTCGTTTCGATACATATTCCTTGATTTTGATCCTCATTCGCTTGTTATTATCATCATTTTCTTCGTTTCGATGCATATTTCCTACATTTTGATGCTCATTCGCTTGTCGTGATCAACATTTCCTTCATTTCGACGAACATTTCCTTCATTTTGATGCTCATTTGATTGTTATGATCTACATTTCCATCTTTTCGATGCATGTTTCCTTCATTTTGATGCTCATTCGCTTGTTATGATCAATATTTTCTTCGCTTCGATGCATATTTCCTTCAATTTGATGCTCATTCGCTTGTTATGATCAACATTTCCTTCGTTTCGATGCAAATTCTTTCATTTTGATTCTCATTCGATTGTTTTATGATCAACATTTCCTTCGTTTCAATGCATATTCGTTCATTTTGATGCTCATTCGCGTGTTATGATCAACATTTCCTTCATTTCGATGCATATTTGCTTTATTTTGATGCTCATTCGCATGTTATGATCAACATTTCCTTTGTTTCGATGCATATTTCCTTCATTTTGATGCTCATTCGTTTGTTATGATCAACATTTCTTTCGTTACGACATATATTTTCTTCATTTTGATGCTCAATTGCTTGTTATATGATCAAGTTTTGATGAATATTCCTTCATTTTGATGCTCATTCGCATGTTATAACCAACATTTATTTCGTTTCGATACATATTTCCTTCATTTTGATGCCCATTCGCTTGTTAAGACAAACATTTACTTTGTTTCGATTCATTTCCTTCATTTTAATGTTCATTCACTTGTTATTATCAACATTTCCTTCGTTTCGATGGATAATCCTTCATTGCTCATTCGACTTTTATGATCAACTTTTACTATGTTTCGATGCATATTCCCTTAATTTTGAAGCTCAATCGCTTGTTATGATCAAAATTTTCTTCCTTTTGATGCATATTCCTTCATTTTGATTCTCATTTGCTTGTTATGATCAACATTTCCTTCATTACGATGTATATTTCTTCATTTTGATGCACATTCGCATGTTATTATCACCATTTCCTTCGTTTCGATGCATATTCCTTCATTTTGATGTTCATACGCATGTTATGATCAAAGTTTCCTTCGTTTCAATGCATATTTCTTTAATTTTGATGCCCATTCGCTTGATATGATCAACATTTCCTTCGTTTCGATACATATTCCTTGATTTTGATCCTCATTCGCTTGTTATTATCATCATTTTCTTCGTTTCGATGCATATTTCCTTCATTTTGATGCTCATTCGCTTGTCGTGATCAACATTTCCTTCATTTCAACGCATATTTCCTTCATTTCGATGCTCATTCGCTTGCTATGATCAACATTTCTATCGTTTCGATGCATGTTTCCTTCATTTTGATGCTCATTCGCTTGTTATGATCAATATTTTCTTCGTTTTGATGCATATTTCCTTCATTTTGATGCTCATTTGCTTGTTATGATCAACATTTCCTTCATTTCGATTCAAATTCCTTCATTTTGATTCTCATTCGCTTTGTTATTATCAGCGTTTCCTTCGTTTCGAAGCATATTTCCTTCATTTTGATTCTCATTCGCTTGTTTTATGATCAACATTTCCTTTGTTTCGATGAATATTCGTTCATTTTGATGCTCATTCGCGTTTTATGATCAACATTTCCTTCGTTTCGATGCATATTTCCTTCATTTTGATGCTCATTCTCTTGTTATGATCAACATTTCATTCGTTTCGATATATATTCCTTCATTTTATGCTCATTCGCATATTATGATCAATATTTCCTTCGTTTCGATGCATATTGACTTCATTGTGATGCCCATTTGCTTGTTATTATCAACATTTCCTTCGCTTAGATGCATATTTCCTTCATTTTGATGACCATACGCTTGATATGATCAATATTTCCTTCATTTCAATACATATTCCTTCAATTTGATCCCCATTCGCTTGTTATTATCAACATTTCCTTAGCTTCGATGCATATTTCCTTCATTTTGATGATCATTCGCCTTTTATGATAAACTTTTCCTTCATTTCGATGCATATTTCCTTCATTTTGATACTCATTCACTTGTTATGATCAACATTTTCTTCGTTTCGATGCATATTTTCTTCATTTTGATGCTCATTCGCTTGTTATGATCAACTTTTCCTTCGTTTCGATGCAAATTACTTCATTTTGATACTCATTTGCATGTTATGATCAACGTTTCCTTCGTTTCGAAGCATATTTCCTTTATTTTAATTCTCATTTGCTTGTTATATAATCAACATTTTCTTCATTTCGATGCATATTCCTTCATTTTGATGCTTATGATCAATATTTCCTTCGTTTCGATGGATATTTCCTTTATTTTGATACTCATTTGCTTGTTATGATCAACATTTCCTTCGTTTCGATACATATTCCTTCATTTTAACGCTCATTCGCTTGTTATGATCAACATTTCCTTCGTTTCGATGCAAATTCCATCATTTTGATTCTCATTTGCATGTTATGATCAACGTTACCTTCGTTTCGAAGCATATTTCCTTCATTTTGATTCTCATTTGCTTGTTATATGATCAACATTTTCTTTGTTTCGATGCATATTCCTTCATTTTGATGCTCATTCCCGTGTTATGATCAACATTTCCTTCGTTTCGATGGATATTTACTTCATTTTGATACTCATTCGCTTGTTATGATCAGCATTTCCTTCGTTTCGATAAATATTCCTTCATTTTAACTCTCATTCGCTTGTTATGATCAACATTTCCTTCGTTTCGATGCAAATTCCTTCATTTTGATTCTCATTCGCTTGTTATTATCAGCGTTTCCTTAGTTTCGAAGCATATTTCCTTCATTTTGATTCTCATTCGATTGTTTTATGATCAACATTTCCTTCGTTTCGATGCATATTCGTTCATTTTGATGCTCATTCGCGTGTTATGATCAACATTTCCTTCGTTTCGATGCATATTTCCTTCATTTTGATGCTCATTCGTTTGTTATGATCAACATTTCTTTCGTTACGACACATATTTTTTTCATTTTGATGCTCATTTGCTTGTTATATGATCAAGTTTTGATGCATATTCTTTCATTTTGATGCTCATTCGCATGTTATAACCAACATTTACTTCGTTTCGATACATATTTCCTTCATTTTGATGCCCATTCGCTTGTTATGACAAACATTTACTTTGTTTCGATTCATTTCCTTCATTTTAATTTTCATTCGCTTGTTATTATCAACATTTCTTTCGTTTCGATGCATAATCCTTCATTTTGATGCTCATTCGCCTTTTATGAATAACATTTCCTATGTTTCGATGCATATTCCCTTAATTTTGATGCTCAATCGCTTGTTATGATCAAAATTTTCTTCCTTTCGATGCATATTCCTTCATTTTGATTCTCATTTGCTTGTTATGATCAACATTTCCTTCATTACGATGTATATTTCTTCATTTTTATGCACATTCGCATGTTATGATCACCATTTCCTTCGTTTCGATGCATATTCCTTCATTTTGATGTTCATACGCATGTTATGATCAACATTTCCTTCGTTTCAATGCATATTTCTTTCATTTTGATGCCCAATCGCTTGATATGATCAACATTTACTTCGTTTCGATACATATTCCTTGATTTTGATCCTTATTCGCATGTTATTTTCATCATTTTCTTTGTTTCGATGCATATTTCCTTCATTTTGATGCTCATTCGCTTGTCGTGATCAACATTTCCTTCATTTTGATGCTCATTCGCTTGTTATGATCAACATTTCCATCGTTTCGATGCATGTTTCCTTCATTTTGATGCTCATTTGCTTGTTATGATCAATATTTTCTTCGTTTCGATGCATATTTCCTTCATTTTGATGCTCATTCGCTTGTTATGATCAACATTTACTTCGTTTCGATGAAAATTACTTCATTTTGATTCTCATTCGCTTGTTATTATCAGCGTTTCCTTCGTTTCGAAGCATATTTCCTTCATTTTGATTCTCATTCGCTTGTTTTATTAATAACATTTCCTTCGTTTTGATGCATATTTCCTTCATTTTGATGCTCATTCGCTTGTTATGATCAACTCTTCCTTCGTTTAGATGCAAATTCCTTCATTTTGATTCTCATTCGCATGTTATGATCAATGTTTCCTTCGTTTCGAAGCATATTTTCTTCATTTTGATTCTCATTTGCTTGTTATATGATCAACATTTTTTTCGTTTCGATGCATATTCCTTCATTTTGATGCTCATTCACGTGTTATGATCAACATTTCCTTCGTTTCGATGGATATTTCCTTCATTTTGATACTCATTCGCTTGTTATGATCAACATTTCCTTCTTTTCGATACATATTCCTTCATTTTAACACTCATTCGCTTGTTATGTTCAACATTTCTTCATTTCGATGGAAATTTCTTCATTTTGATTCTCATTCGCATGTTATGATCAATGTTTCCTTCGTTTCGAAGCATATTCCTTCATTTTGATTCTCATTTTCTTGTTATATGATCAACATTTTCTTCAACCTTCATTTTGATGCTCATTTTCTCATTACGATCAATATTTCCTTCATTTTGATGCATATTTCCTTCATTTTGATGCTCATTCGCTTGTTATGATCAACATTTTCTTCGTTTTGATGCATTTTTCCTTCATTTTGATGCTCATTCGCTTGTTATGATAAACATTCCCTTGGTTTCAATGCAAATTACTTCATTTTGATTCTCTTTCGCATGTCATGATCAGCGTTTCCTTCGTTTCGAAGCATATTATCTTCATTTTGATTCTCATTCGCTTGTTATATGATCAACATTTCCTTCATTTCGATGCATATTCCTTCATTTTGATGCTCGTTCACATGTTATGATCAACATTTCCTTCGTTTCGATGCATATTTCCTTCGTTTTGATGCTCATTTGCTTGTTATGATCAGCATTTCCTTCGTTTCGATGTATATTTCCTTTATTTTGATGCCCATTTGCTTTATATGATCAACATTTCCTTCGTTTCGATGCATATTCTTTCATTTTGATCCTCATTCGCATGTTATGATCAATATTTCCTTCGCTTCGATGCATATGTCCTTCATTTTGATGCTCATTCGCTTTATATGATCAACATTTCCTTCGTTTTGATCCATTTTCCTTCATTTTGAGGCTCATTCGCGTGTTATGATCAACATTTCCTATGTTTCGATGCATATTTCTTTCATTTTGATGCCCATTCGCTTGATATGATTATCATTTCATTCGTTTCGATACATATTCCGTCATTTTGATCCTCATTCGCCTGTTATTATCGCCATTTCCTTCGCATCGATGCATATTTCCTTCATTTTGATGCTCATTCGCTTATTATGATCAACATTTTCTTCATTTCGATGCATATTTCCTTCATTTTGATGCTCATTCGCTTGTTATGATCAACATTTCCTTCGTTTTAATGCATGTTTCCTTCATTTTGAAGCTCATTTTCTCATTACGATCAACATTTCCTTCATTTCGACGAACATTTCCTTCATTTTGATGCTCATTTGATTGTTATGATCTACATTTCCATCTTTTCGATGCATGTTTCCTTCATTTTGATGCTCATTCGCTTGTTATGATCAATATTTTCTTCGCTTCGATGCATATTTCCTTCAATTTGATGCTCATTCGCTTGTTATGATCAACATTTCCTTCGTTTCGATGCAAATTCTTTCATTTTGATTCTCATTCGATTGTTTTATGATCAACATTTCCTTCGTTTCAATGCATATTCGTTCATTTTGATGCTCATTCGCGTGTTATGATCAACATTTCCTTCATTTCGATGCATATTTGCTTTATTTTGATGCTCATTCGCATGTTATGATCAACATTTCCTTTGTTTCGATGCATATTTCCTTCATTTTGATGCTCATTCGTTTGTTATGATCAACATTTCTTTCGTTACGACATATATTTTCTTCATTTTGATGCTCAATTGCTTGTTATATGATCAAGTTTTGATGAATATTCCTTCATTTTGATGCTCATTCGCATGTTATAACCAACATTTACTTTGTTTCGATACATATTTCCTTCATTTTGATGCCCATTCGCTTGTTAAGACAAACATTTACTTTGTTTCGATTCATTTCCTTCATTTTAATGTTCATTCACTTGTTATTATCAACATTTCCTTCGTTTCGATGGATAATCCTTCATTTTGATGCTCATTCGACTTTTATGATCAACTTTTACTATGTTTCGATGCATATTCCCTTAATTTTGAAGCTCAATCGCTTGTTATGATCAAAATTTTCTTCCTTTCGATGCATATTCCTTCATTTTGATTCTCATTTGCTTGTTATGATCAACATTTCCTTCATTACGATGTATATTTCTTCATTTTGATGCACATTCGCATGTTATGATCACCATTTCCTTCGTTTCGATGCATATTCCTTCATTTTGATGTTCATACGCATGTTATGATCAAAGTTTCCTTCGTTTCAATGCATATTTCTTTAATTTTGATGCCCATTCGCTTGATATGATCAACATTTCCTTCGTTTCGATACATATTCCTTGATTTTGATCCTCATTCGCTTGTTATTATCATCATTTTCTTCGTTTCGATGCATATTTCCTTCATTTTGATGCTCATTCGCTTGTCGTGATCAACATTTCCTTCATTTCGACGCATATTTCCTTCATTTTGATGCTCATTCGCTTGCTATGATCAACATTTCTATCGTTTCGATGCATGTTTCCTTCATTTTGATGCTCATTCGCTTGTTATGATCAATATTTTCTTCGTTTTGATGCATATTTCCTTCATTTTGATGCTCATTTGCTTGTTATGATCAACATTTCCTTCATTTCGATTCAAATTCCTTCATTTTGATTCTCATTCGCTTTGTTATTATCAGCGTTTCCTTCGTTTCGAAGCATATTTCCTTCATTTTGATTCTCATTCGCTTGTGTTATGATCAACATTTCCTTTGTTTCGATGAATATTCGTTCATTTTGATGCTCATTCGCGTTTTATGATCAACATTTCCTTCGTTTCGATGCATATTTCCTTCATTTTGATGCTCATTCTCTTGTTATGATCAACATTTCATTCGTTTCGATATATATTCCTTCATTTTATGCTCATTCGCATATTATGATCAATATTTCCTTCGTTTCGATGCATATTGCCTTCATTGTGATGCCCATTTGCTTGTTATTATCAACATTTCCTTCGCTTAGATGCATATTTCCTTCATTTTGATGACCATACGCTTGATATGATCAATATTTCCTTCATTTCAATACATATTCCTTCAATTTGATCCCCATTCGCTTGTTATTATCAACATTTCCTTAGCTTCGATGCATATTTCCTTCATTTTGATGCTCATTCGCCTTTTATGATCAACTTTTCCTTCATTTCGATGCATATTTCCTTCATTTTGATACTCATTCGCTTGTTATGATCAACATTTTCTTCGTTTCGATGCATATTTTCTTCATTTTGATGCTCATTCGCTTGTTATGATCAACTTTTCCTTCGTTTCGATGCAAATTACTTCATTTTGATACTCATTTGCATGTTATGATCAACGTTTCCTTCGTTTCGAAGCATATTTCCTTTATTTTAATTCTCATTTGCTTGTTATATAATCAACATTTTCTTCATTTCGATGCATATTCCTTCATTTTGATGCTTATGATCAACATTTCCTTCGTTTCGATGGATATTTCCTTCATTTTGATACTCATTTGCTTGTTATGATCAACATTTCCTTCGTTTCGATACATATTCCTTCATTTTAACGCTCATTCGCTTGTTATGATCAACATTTCCTTCGTTTCGATGCAAATTCCATCATTTTGATTCTCATTTGCATGTTATGATCAACGTTACCTTCGTTTCGAAGCATATTTCCTTCATTTTGATTCTCATTTGCTTGTTATATGATCAACATTTTCTTTGTTTCGATGCATATTCCTTCATTTTGATGCTCATTCCCGTGTTATGATCAACATTTCCTTCGTTTCGATGGATATTTACTTCATTTTGATACTCATTCGCTTGTTATGATCAGCATTTCCTTCGTTTCGATAAATATTCCTTCATTTTAACTCTCATTCGCTTGTTATGATCAACATTTCCTTCGTTTCGATGCAAATTCCTTCATTTTGATTCTCATTCGCTTGTTATTATCAGCGTTTCCTTAGTTTCGAAGCATATTTCCTTCATTTTGATTCTCATTCGATTGTTTTATGATCAACATTTCCTTCGTTTCGATGCATATTCGTTCATTTTGATGTTCATTCGCGTGTTATGATCAACATTTCCTTCGTTTCGATGCATATTTCCTTCATTTTGATGCTCATTCGTTTGTTATGATCAACATTTCTTTCGTTACGACACATATTTTTTTCATTTTGATGCTCATTTGCTTGTTATATGATCAAGTTTTGATGCATATTGTTTCATTTTGATGCTCATTCGCATGTTATAACCAACATTTACTTCGTTTCGATACATATTTCCTTCATTTTGATGCCCATTCGCTTGTTATGACAAACATTTACTTTGTTTCGATTCATTTCCTTCATTTTAATTTTCATTCGCTTGTTATTATCAACATTTCTTTCGTTTCGATGCATAATCCTTCATTTTGATGCTCATTCGCCTTTTATGAATAACATTTCCTATGTTTCGATGCATATTCCCTTAATTTTGATGCTCAATCGCTTGTTATGATCAAAATTTTCTTCCTTTCGATGCATATTCCTTCATTTTGATTCTCATTTGCTTGTTATGATCAACATTTCCTTCATTACGATGTATATTTCTTCATTTTTATGCACATTCGCATGTTATGATCACCATTTCCTTCGTTTCGATGCATATTCCTTCATTTTGATGTTCATACGCATGTTATGATCAACATTTCCTTCGTTTCAATGCATATTTCTTTCATTTTGATGCCCAATCGCTTGATATGATCAACATTTACTTCGTTTCGATACATATTCCTTGATTTTGATCCTTATTCGCATGTTATTTTCATCATTTTCTTCGTTTCGATGCATATTTCCTTCATTTTGATGCTCATTCGCTTGTCGTGATCAACATTTCCTTCATTTTGATGCTCATTCGCTTGTTATGATCAACATTTCCATCGTTTCGATGTATGTTTCCTTCATTTTGATGCTCATTTGCTTGTTATGATCAATATTTTCTTCGTTTCGATGCATATTTCCTTCATTTTGATGCTCATTCGCTTGTTATGATCAACATTTACTTCGTTTCGATGAAAATTCCTTCATTTTGATTCTCATTCGCTTGTTATTATCAGCGTTTCCTTCGTTTCGAAGCATATTTCCTTCATTTTGATTCTCATTCGCTTGTTTTATTAATAACATTTCCTTCGTTTTGATGCATATTTCCTTCATTTTGATGCTCATTCGCTTGTTATGATCAACTCTTCCTTCGTTTAGATGCAAATTCCTTCATTTTGATTCTCATTCGCATGTTATGATCAATGTTTCCTTCGTTTCGAAGCATATTTTCTTCATTTTGATTCTCATTTGCTTGTTATATGATCAACATTTTTTTCGTTTCGATGCATATTCCTTCATTTTGATGCTCATTCACGTGTTATGATCAACATTTCCTTCGTTTCGATGGATATTTCCTTCATTTTGATACTCATTCGCTTGTTATGATCAACATTTCCTTCTTTTCGATACATATTCCTTCATTTTAACACTCATTCGCTTGTTATGTTCAACATTTCCTTCATTTCGATGGAAATTTCTTCATTTTGATTCTCATTCGCATGTTATGATCAATGTTTCCTTCGTTTCGAAGCATATTCCTTCATTTTGATTCTCATTTTCTTGTTATATGATCAACATTTTCTTCAACCTTCATTTTGATGCTCATTTTCTCATTACGATCAATATTTCCTTCATTTTGATGCATATTTCCTTCATTTTGATGCTCATTCGCTTGTTATGATCAACATTTTCTTCGTTTTGATGCATTTTTCCTTCATTTTGATGCTCATTCGCTTGTTATGATCAACATTCCCTTGGTTTCAATGCAAATTACTTCATTTTGATTCTCTTTCGCATGTTATGATCAACGTTTCCTTCGTTTCGAAGCATATTATCTTCATTTTGATTCTCATTCGCTTGTTATATGATCAACATTTCCTTCATTTCGATGCATATTCCTTCATTTTGATGCTCGTTCACATGTTATGATCAACATTTCCTTCGTTTCGATGCATATTTCCTTCGTTTTGATGCTCATTTGCTTGTTATGATCAACATTTCCTTCGTTTCGATGTATATTTCCTTTATTTTGATGCCCATTTGCTTTATATGATCAACATTTCCTTCGTTTCGATGCATATTCTTTCATTTTGATCCTCATTCGCATGTTATGATCAATATTTCCTTCGCTTCGATGCATATGTCCTTCATTTTGATGCTCATTCGCTTTATATGATCAACATTTCCTTCGTTTTGATCCATTTTCCTTCATTTTGATGCTCATTCGCGTGTTATGATCAACATTTCCTATGTTTCTGTCACGCCCCGACCCCAGACAAAGCGCGACAACCGCCACGTTAACCATAAATTTCACAGAATGGGTGCACTCCACTCCACAAAGTTTATAGAAAACGTAAGGCTTGCTATCAAGTACCTGTAGAACTGAACAACTGATAACAACGGGTACAACCCGAGGACATCATCTCATAAAGTATCAACAAGGATTTACAAAGGTACAAAATTCAACGGTGTAACTTAGTTTAAAGAAAATATACATGAACGATATAACATCGCGAAGGTACAAAAAGAACATCAAGGGGGTCACCAAATATAAACTATACAATCTCGCCAATGAATCCGTCAATTTACATAAAAGAGAAAGTACCCAAAACACGGAATGGATGATGAGCAAACGATAGGCAAACCTCCAACCAAAATGATATCAACAGCCTGAAAAGGAAAGAATGATGGGGGGTGAGCAAAACCACTAGCTCAGTGAGGTGATAAGCCGGTCACCCCGACCCTTATACGAAGCATGTACTCCCACTCGCGGTTCATAACATAAAATCCCACAATTCGTCCCACAATAATTATTCTCACTCAGTGTACATATTAACGAAAATAAAAACCTTAGTGCACATTTATGAATAACACAATTAGTTCAAACAACATGTTATCACATAAAAGACGCGTGGGTAGTCAATATCCTCCTCGAACTGAGCTCTCCGTCGAGAGACAGTCCAAGCCCGTCACCATTACTCTAGATAAAATGCACATTAATATTCTTTCTCAATACGCCAAGTGCTAAAGTTCACAATTCAATATCGAAGTGAATACTTGAAATGATCAAACATATAAACATATATGACATGCATGTCCCACACCGGTGACGTTGACTGAGCCTATAATAGACTGATCCATCTAACAATCACCCTCTAGAGTATCAGTATTTGGCAAATGGACAGGTGCCCCGTTAGATCTAACTCACCCAGGTTTGCCAATCACGGGCAACTTGGTTGTCACTCTAACTCACCCGAACCGCGACAATTCGGGCTACTTAATCAATGTCGCTCCAACTCACCCGAACCGTGACCAATTCGGGCTACTTAACATTGGTACCAGGCATACATATGCATGTGCATCATAAGATAAATAACGACTCAAGTTAGAGTCTTAATTGGCACACAAGAATAACCAGAAATCAATAATACTCATAAAATGGCTAACATGACTCTAACCAGAGCAATCGAGCCAATCAGGCTCTTTACCACATAACATAATACCAAATAATTTTCTTATCAATTAACTAAAACTAAAATAAATGCACATTTATCGAGGGTCCACACTTCCCACAAGAGAAGGCGTTCCCGAATTATCAACTCACAAGGAAGTGATTAACTCTCTCCGGAATCTGAAGTCGGTCCCTTGCCCTTCGTCGATGGTTCTTTACCTAGAAAGGAGATGAGCAATTAAAGACAAATTAAATATAACTAACTATTAGCTTTAACATCTCTTTCATTGCTAAAAACAAATCCTAATCAAGTTCGAACGAGTCGATATTAAATAAAAATGTCATGTAACTCTTTAACATCAGTTCTCAATCCCATATAACCGTTTCAATAGATTAACTAAACGAAACGATAGAAAATAAGTTTGAATTCGACATAAAAATTCTGAAATTTTCCAGCTAGCGGCAGTTTACGAGAAAAATCATAACTAATTGTAGAATAATCGGATTGAGGCGTTTCAAGTGGCTACGGAAAGCTAACGAGTTCAGCTACGTACAGAAATTAAGTTTGCAAACTTTCGAGGGTAATAGCTATGTCAAAATCAGTTCGAACAGTCTGCAAATTACCCACATACCAAAAAGAAAAACCCCACAAAATTACAAAATCATGGAAGAAGGAAGCTTAATTCACACACCACTTACCTCAAAACAACTTAAAAACCACCTAGGATGAGGGTTGTAAGGGAGAATTTGATCAACAAGGGTTTCTCCTCTTCACTCTTTTCTTTCCCCTCTTTTGCTTTTCTTCTCCCGTTCTTCTCTCTTTTTTTTTTTAACTTTAGCCTTTCTAATTATATATCAGGCCATTTAAGTGGGCTGAAACTTTGGGCCACAAAATAAATAAATAAATAAGTTTGGGCTTTCTAAAAAAATCTAGTTGGGCTTGATTGGGCTGGCCTTTTGGGCTATAAAAATAAATAAATAGGTTTTGGGCTTTCTAAAAAAAATCTAGTTGGGCTTAATTGGGCTGGCCTTTTGGGCTATAAAAATAAATAAATAGGTTTTGGGCTTTCTAAAAAAAAACTAGTTGAACTAAGATATTATAAAGTATCCCCTCCTCCAAAAAGTTTCGTCCTCGAAACATAAACGTAACTAGAGATGAAAAGAGATTTGGATGGTGTTGACGCATGACTGACTCTGGTTCCCATGTTTCTTCTTCAATTTGATCACTTCTCCATAGAATTCTCACCATAGGAATGGATTTGTTACGAAGCATTTTCTCTCGGCGATCTACAATTTGAACAGGTTGTACTTCGTACGATAGATTTTCCTTTAATACAACTGGGGGATCTTTGAGCACGTGCGAAGGATCTGGTTCATATTTTCTAAGCATAGAGACATGGAAGACATCGTGAATCTTCGACAATTCCGATGGTAGCTCAAGTCGATACGCGACACGACCAATCCTTTGCACGATCGTAAACGGGCCAATATACCTTGGACTCAACTTTCCTCGACGGCGGAATCGCAACACGCCCTTCCATGGAGAAACTTTCAGAAAAACTTTGTCTCCTTCATTAAACTCCAAATCGCGCCTCCTATTATCTGCGTAGCTTTTCTGTCGATCTTGCGCTGCCTTAAGTCTGTCTCGAATAAGTTGTATTTTTGCCTTCGCATCTTCGATAAGCTCTACTTGTTCGATTTGTCTCTCGCCAACCTCATCCCAAAAGAGTGGTGTTCGACACTTTCGGCCATACAGAGCTTCGTACGGGGGCATTCCAATGCTTGAATGATAACTGTTGTTATAAGCGAACTCCACCAAAGTTACGTACTTATCCCAGCTACCTCCCAAATTCAACACCACTGCACGTAACATGTCTTCTAGTGTCTGTATAGTTCTCTCTGACTGTCCATCAGTCTGTGGATGAAACGAGGTACTGAATAGTAATTTTGTACCTAGCGCTTTCTGCAGACTAGGCCAAAAACGGGAAGTGAATATTGGATCACGGTCAGATATGATTGACACTGGTACTCCGTGCAATCTCACGATCTCATCGACATATAACTTGGCAAGTTTCTCTAAAGATTCGTTGGTATGCACTGGAAGGAAATGTGCTGATTTCGTCAGACGATCGACAATGACCCAAATTGAGTCATGACCCTTTTGGGTTCGAGGTAAACCAGAAACAAAATCCATTGTGACGTTTTCCCATTTCCACTCAGGAATAGGTAGTGGTTGAAGCATGCCGGCTGGTTTTTGGTGTTCCGCTTTAATCTGTTGGCAAGATAAGCACTTTGATACAAATTCAGTAGTGTCCCGTTTCATACCTGGCCACCAATAATGCTCCCGAAGTGTTCTATACATTTTGGTACTACCAGGATGCATAGGCTGAAGAATGGGCTTCCTCAAGAATAGCTCTACGAACATCAAGTTCTGATGGAACACAAACACGATTTTTAAAAGTAAGAAGTCCATCATCCCAAATTTGATATTCTGTTTCTTTTCCTTGATTTAGCTTCGCCATCTTCTGTTGTAAATAAACATCGTGTGATTGTCTTTCTCGAATTTTCTCGAACAAGGTAGGTCTAACCTCGAATTTGGCTATTAAGGCAGAATCATTAGACTTTTCACAATCGAGCGAAATGTGTAAAGATTTAAATTGCTCCAACATAGGAAGATAAAAAGATTGAATTGAAGCAAGTGAGGTAGAAGACTTTCTACTCAGAGCATCTGCAACAACGTTCGCCTTGCCAGGATGATAATCGATGACTAAGTCATAGTCACTAATCAACTCCATCCATCGCCTTTGCCTGAGGTTGAGCTCCTTTTGCGTAGTGATATACTTTAAGCTCTTGTGATCAGTGAAAACCCGACAAGTTGCACCATACAGATAGTGTCTCCATATCTTCAATGCAAAGACGATTGCAGCCAACTCTAAATCATGTGTAGGATAATTTTCTTCGTTCTTCTTCAATTGCCTTGAAGAGTAGGCAATAACCTTTCCTTCTTGCATGAGAACGCATCCTAATCCTTGTCTCGAGGCGTCGCTATAAATAGTAAATTCTCCAATCGCTGGGTCTGGCAAAGCAAGAATAGGAGCTGAAACGAGTCGTCTTTTCAATTCTTGAAATGCTTCCTCGCATTCTTCACTCCATTCAAATTTTACCCTTTCCGAGTCAATTTAGTCAAAGATGAAGCCAATAACGAAAAGTCTTTGACAAACCGTCGATAATATCCAGCTAATCCCAGAAAACTACGAATCTCTGTCACGTTCTTTGGATGCTCCCAATCTAGTATAGCTTGAATCTTCACTGGATCAACGTAGATTCCTTCTTTAGAAATGTGATGACCCAAAAAGCTTACCTCGCGAAGCCAAAATTCACACTTCGAGAATTTAGCATAAAGCTGATTTTCTCTGAGAATGTTCAGAGCAATTCTTAGATGCTGAGAATGCTCGTCGTCCGATTTAGAATAAATAAGAATGTCATCAATGAAGATGATGACAAACTTATCTAAGTACGGCCGAAAGACCCGATTCATAAGATCCATAAAAGCTGCAGGAGCATTTGTGAGTCCAAAAGGCATAACACAGAATTCAAAATGACCGTATCTGGTTCGAAAAGCAGACTTAGGGATATCAGATTCCCTAATCTTGAGTTGGTGATAACCGGATCGCAAATCAATTTTTGAGAACACAGTTGCTCCTTGCAATTGATCAAACAAATCATCGATTCTTGGAAGAGGATATTTGTTCTTGATAGTCACCTTGTTCAATTGACGGTAGTCGACACATAGACGAAGTGATCCATCTTTCTTCTTGACAAAAAGAACTGGAGCACCCCATGGAGATGTGCTAGGTCGTATGAAACCCTTCTCCAATAATTCCCCAAGTTGTGTCTGGAGTTCCTTAAGCTCAGCAGGCGACATTCGATATGGAGTAATCGATATAGGTGTGATTCCAGGAAGTACGTCAATGAAAAAATCAATCTCTCGATTCGGAGGTTGTCCTGGTAAGTCTTCGGGAAAGACATCAGGAAATTCATTCACGATTGGGATGTCATCTAGTTTAGTTTCAGAAAGAGAAGTATCGAAGACAAATGCCAAGAATGCCTCACAACCCTTACGCATTAATTTATGCGCAGTCAACATTGAAATAAAAGAGAGGGATCTCGTTTGAAGTTTACCCTCAAAAACAAGTTCTGAGAATCCTGGTCTACGAAAAATAACAAGCTTCTCGTGGCAATCGAGAATTGCATGATGAGAAGAAAGCCAATCCATGCCAAGAATAACATCAAGATCAATCAAAGGCAATGGTATCAATTCAGCCTCTAAAATGACATCTTTGATCTTCAATGGACAACCAAGGAATACCGAATCACGAATTAGACGCTCTCCAAGAGGGGTATGAACGATGATTCCAGGTGACAAATGAGAGATAGGATAATCTAAGATCGCAGTAAGATCATCTCGGATATAAGACCTATCAGAACCTGGGTCAAATAAAGCGTAGACCTGATGGTCTCCCACAAACACATGGCCTAAAGAAGCAATATTAGGTGAGATTGTGATTTAAAATTTTGAAAAGATAGAATTTCTTACGAATGTTTTATTCGTAATCAAGTGGCATAACAAGGCGGGGTTAGATTTAGCATGTGAAAATACTCAAATTATAAATTACCTGTCACAACCTTCGGATCTGAGCGAGCCTCTTCTTGGGAAATATGGAATACTCTAGTTTGCTTCCTTCCTTGCATAGGTGATTGAGTACTAGGGCCGCTTGAGGCATCGGGCACTCTGGTAACTGCAGATCGAGTATCTCTGGGTGTAGAATATGTTAGTTTACCACGAAGCTGACCAGAACCCTGACTGCTCGTTCCCATAAGCTGAGGACAAGAACTTCGCATATGCCCCGGCTGTCGACACTGAAAACATACTTGAGGAGCCTTACAGGGGCCGTCATGATATTTTAGGCAATTCTGGCACTTGCGATTTTCACCAACCGATCCCGAGACATTGCTCCCGCCTCTACTAAACTGCTCCTGAGGTTGAGGAAAACTAATAGATGCCGAACTTGGTGCGCCACGCGAAGATCCCACACCCCTATACACCTTCGATGCATTTCCTGGAAATGCGCTCCCTTGCCTTTTCTTTTGAGATCGTTCTGCAAGCTTATGTCTCGCCTGAACTAAACCTTCTACCCTCAGGGCTTCTTCTACGAGATCGTCAAGACTCTCGTACTTGTCTCCGGACTTGATGCGATCTCGAATATTTAAATTAAGACCATCTTCAAATCTCTTGCATAAGTCTCTCGTCGTATATGACTCAGGAGCGAATTCTCGCAATTCCAGAAATTTGCTTTCGTACTCAACGACCGACATAATGCCTTGAAAGAGGTTGAAGAACTCATTTCTCTTCTGATCCTTGATGTACTGAGAGAAGTATCGATCTTTGAATCGTTCCACAAAGATAGCCCACGTAATAGTAACCGAAGATGTCTCTTTTAGATTCTGCCACCATCGTCGTGCATCTGGGCCTAACAGCTTGGTCGCAATGACCACACGATAACATTCTTCAATCATCAAGGTGTCAAAGGTCTCTGTAATCTCCTTTAACCATGCCCCCGCTTTAGAAGCATCTCTTGCACCGTCAAATTTCGAAGTTCCCATGTTTTCAACTGCTTTCACCAAATCAGGTATAAAAAGTGCACCTCGAGAAGCAGAACCTCCTAAAGCCATTTCTGGAGTAAAAACTGGTACATTAGATGTAGGTCGAATCGATTCATTAGCACGAAGAACTTCTTCAGTGACAGTCGTAGTTGTATGAGCCGTTGTAGGTGGTGGAACACCATGTATTCGAATGTGATCATAATACAATTGGTACTGCTCGGGTGTCATCATGTGCTCAACCCGCAACTGGGCCCGTGGTTGCTCTACCTGGGAAACTGGCACCCTATGATCAGAATTGATAGGGTCCATAACCGTCGGAGGAATGACATGATCAGAAGAAACATGTCCTCGAGGTCCACGAGGAACAGAAGAGAGTAGAGGACTCGGAGGATCACGAGGAGCGTGTCCTCGACCTCGACCTCGACCTCGACCTCGAACTGGAGGTGCCATAATGACTGAAAGGAAGAAAGGAAAGAAAATGCAAGGTCAACGTCAAGGCAATACAATACCTTAGGATGACATAGAAACAAAGTTGGACTCATTGGCTTGACACAAAAAGAATGAAATCATAAAACCAGGCTCTGATACCAAGAAAGTTGTCACGCCCCGACCCCAGACAAAGCGCGACAACCGCCACGTTAACCATAAATTTCACAGAATGGGTGCACTCCACTCCACAAAGTTTATAGAAAACGTAAGGCTTGCTATCAAGTACCTGTAGAACTGAACAACTGATAACAACGGGTACAACCCGAGGACATCATCTCATAAAGTATCAACAAGGATTTACAAAGGTACAAAATTCAACGGTGTAACTTAGTTTAAAGAAAATATACATGAACGATATAACATCGCGAAGGTACAAAAAGAACATCAAGGGGGTCACCAAATATAAACTATACAATCTCGCCAATGAATCCGTCAATTTACATAAAAGAGAAAGTACCCAAAACACGGAATGGATGATGAGCAAACGATAAGCAAACCTCCAACCAAAATGATATCAACAGCCTGAAAAGGAAAGAATGATGGGGGGTGAGCAAAACCACTAGCTCAGTGAGGTGATAAGCCGGTCACCCCGACCCTTATACGAAGCATGTACTCCCACTCGCGGTTCATAACATAAAATCCCACAATTCGTCCCACAATAATTATTCTCACTCAGTGTACATATTAATGAAAATAAAAACCTTAGTGCACATTTATGAATAACACAATTAGTTCAAACAACATGTTATCACATAAAAGACGCGTGGGTAGTCAATATCCTCCTCGAACTGAGCTCTCCGTCGAGAGACAGTCCAAGCCCGTCACCGTTACTCTAGATAAAATGCACATTAATATTCTTTCTCAATACGCCAAGTGCTAAAGTTCACAATTCAATATCGACGTGAATACTTGAAATGATCAAACATATAAACATATATGACATGCATGTCCCACACCGGTGACATTGACTGAGCCTATAATAGACTGATCCATCTAACGATCACCCTCTAGAGTATCAGTATTTGGCAAATGGACAGGTGCCCCGTTAGATCTAACTCACCCAGGTTTGCCAATCACGGGCAACTTGGTTGTCACTCTAACTCACCCGAACCGCGACAATTCGGGCTACTTAATCAATGTCGCTCCAACTCACCCGAACCGTGACCAATTCGGGCTACTTAACCTTGGTACCAGACATACATATGCATGTGCATCATAAGATAAATAACGACTCAAGTTAGAGTCTTAATTGGCACACAAGAATAACCAGAAATCAATAATACTCATAAAATGGCTAACATGACTCTAACCAGAGCAATCGAGCCAATCAGGCTCTTTACCACATAACATAATACCAAATAATTTTCTTATCAATTAACTAAAACTAAAATAAATACACATTTATCGAGGGTCCACACTTCCCACAAGAGAAGGCGTTCCCGAATTATCAACTCACAAGGAAGTGATTAACTCTCTCCGGAATCTGAAGTCGGTCCCTTGCCCTTCGTCGATGGTTCTTTACCAAGAAAGGAGATGAGCAATTAAAGACAAATTAAATATAACTAACTATTAGCTTTAACATCTCTTTCATTGCTAAAAACAAATCCTAATCAAGTTCGAACGAGTCGATATTAAATAAAAATGGCATGTAACTCTTTAACATCAGTTCCCAATCCCATATAACCGTTTCAATAGATTAACTAAACGAAACGATAGAAAATAAGTTTGAATTCGACATAAAAATTCTGAAATTTTCCAGCTAGCGGCAGTTTACGAGAAAAATCATAACTAATTGTAGAATAATCGGATTGAGGCGTTTCAAGTGGCTACGGAAAGCTAACGAGTTCAGCTACGTACAGAAATTAAGTTTGCAAACTTTCGAGGGTAATAGCTATGTCAAAATCAGTTCGAACAGTCTGCAAATTACCCACATACCAAAAAGAAAAACCCCACAAAATTACAAAATCATGGAAGAAGGAAGCTTAATTCACACACCACTTACCTCAAAACAACTTAAAAACCACCTAGGATGAGGGTTGTAAGGGAGAATTTGATCAACAAGGGTTTCTCCTCTTCACTCTTTTCTTTCCCCTCTTTTGCTTTTCTTCTCCCGTTCTTCTCTCTTTTTTTTTTTTTAACTTTAGCCTTTCTAATTATATATCAGGCCATTTAAGTGGGCTGAAACTTTGGGCCACAAAATAAATAAATAAATAAGTTTGGGCTTTCTAAAAAAATCTAGTTGGGCTTGATTGGGCTGGCCTTTTGGGCTATAAAAATAAATAAATAGGTTTTGGGCTTTCTAAAAAAAATCTAGTTGGGCTTAATTGGGCTGGCCTTTTGGGCTATAAAAATAAATAAATAGGTTTTGGGCTTTCTAAAAAAAAAACTAGTTGAACTAAGATATTATAGTTTCGATGCATATTTCTTTCATTTTGATGCCCATTCGCTTGATATGATTATCATTTCATTCGTTTCGATACATATTCCGTCATTTTGATCCTCATTCGCCTGTTATTATCAACATTTCCTTCGCATCGATGCATATTTCCTTCATTTTGATGCTCATTCGCTTGTTATGATCAACATTTTCTTCGTTTCGATGCATATTTCCTTCATTTTGATGCTCATTCGCTTGTTATGATCAACATTTCCTTCGTTTTAATGCATGTTTCCTTCATTTTGAAGCTCATTTTCTCATTACGATCAACATTTCCTTCATTTTGATGCATATTTCCTTCATTTTGATGCTCATTCGCTTGTTATGATCAACATTTTCTTCATTTCGATGCATATTTCCTTCATTTTAATGCTCATTCGCTTGTTATGATCAACATTTCCTTCGTTTCGATGCATGTTTCCTTCATTTTGATGCTCATTTTCTCATTACTAAAAACCTTTCCTTTGCTTCGAAGCATATTTCCTTCATTTTGATGCTCATTCGCTTGTTATGATCAATATTTCCTTCGTTTCGATGCATATTTCCTTCATTTTGATGCCCATTCGCTTTATATGATCAATATTTCCTTCGTTTCGATACATATTCCGTTATTTTGATCCTCATTCTCTTGTTATTTTCAACATTTCCTTATCTTCGATGCATATTTCCTTCATATTGATGCCCATTCGCTTGATATGATCAACATTTCCGTCTTTTCTATACATATTCCTTCATTTTGATCCTCATTCCCTTGTTATTAACAACATTTCCTTCGCTTCTATGCATATTTCCTTCATTTTGATTCTCATTCGCATGTTATGATCAACGTTTCCTTCGTTTCGATACATATTTCTTCATTTTGATTGTCACTTGCTTATTATGATCACCATTTCCTTCGTTTCGTTGCGAAATACTTCATTCTGATTCTCATTCGCATGTTATGATCAACGCTTCCTTCGTTTTGAAGCTTATTTCCTTCATTTTGATTCTCATTCTCTTGTTATATGATCAACATTTCCTTCGTTTTGATGCATGTTCCTTCATTTTGATGCTCATTCGCGTGTTATGATCAACATTTCCTTTGTTTTGATGCATATTTCTTTCATTTTTATGCTCATTCGCTTGATATGATTAACATTTCATTCGTTTCGATACATATTCCGTCATTTTGATCCTCATTCGCTTGTTATTATCAACATTTACTTCCCTTCGATGCATATTTCCTTCATTTTGATGCTCATTCGCTTGTTATGATCTACATTTCCTTCGTTTCTAAGCACATTTCCTTCATTTTGATGCTCATTCACTTGTTATGATCAAAATTTCCTTTGTTTCGATGCATGTTTCCTTTATTTTGATGTTCATTCTCTCATTACGATCAACATTTCCTTTGTTTCGATGCGAATTTCTTTCATTTTGATGCTCATTCGCTTGTTATGATCAACATTTTTATCGTTTTTGATGCATATTTCCTTCATTTGATGCTCATTCGCTTGTTATGATCACCATTTCCTTCGTTTCGATGCAAATTCCTTCATTTTGATTTTCATTCACATGTTATGATCAACGTTTATTTTGTTTCGAAGCATATTTCCTTCATTTTGATTCTCATTCTCTTATTATATGATCAACATTTCCTTCGTTTCGATGCATTTTCCTTCATTTTGATGCTCATTCTCGTGTTATGATCAACATTCCCTTCGTTTCGATGCATATTTCTTTCATTTTGATGCCCATTCGCTTGATATGATTAACGTTTCATTCGTTTCGATACATATTCCGACATTTTGATCCTCATTCGCTTGTTATTATCAACATTTCCTTCGCTTCGATGCATATTTCCTTCATTTTGATGCTCATTCGCTTGTTATGATCAACATTTCCTTCGTTTCGATGCACAATTCCTTAATTTTGATGCTCATTCGCTTGTTATGATCAACATTTCCTTCGTTTCGATGCATGTTTCTTTTACTTTGATGTTCATTTTCTCATTACGATCAACATTTCCTTCATTTTGATGCATATTTCCTTCATTTTGATGCTCATTCGCTTGTTATGATCAACATTTTCTTCATTTCGATGCATATTTCCTTCATTTTAATGCTCATTCGCTTGTTATGATCAACATTTCCTTCATTTCGATGCATGTTTCCTTCATTTTGATGCTCATTTTCTCATTACGATCAACATTTCCTTCATTTTGATGCATATTTCCTTCATTTTGATGCTCATTCGCTTGTTATGATCAACATTTTCTTCGTTTCGATGCATTTTTCCTTCATTTTGATGCTCATTCGCTTGTTATGATCAACATTCCCTTCGTTTCAACGCAAATTACTTCATTTTGATTCTCTTTCGCATGTTATGATCAACGTTTCCTTCGTTTCGAAGCATATTATCTTCATTTTGATTCTCATTCGCTTGTTATATGATCAACATTTCCTTCATTTCGATGCATATTCCTTCATTTTGATGCTCGTTCACATGTTATGATCAACATTTCCTTCGTTTCGATGCATATTTCCTTCATTTTGATTCTCATTTGCTTGTTATGATCAACATTTCCTTCGTTTCGATGCATATTTCCTTTATTTTGATGCCCATTTGCTTTATATGATCAACATTTCCTTCGTTTCGATGCATATTCTTTCATTTTGATGCCCATTCGCTTGATATGATCAACATTTCCTTTGTTTCGATGCATATTTCCTTCATTTTGATGCCCATTCGCTTTATATGATCAACATTTCCTTCGTTTCGATGCATATTCTTTCATTTTGATCCTCATTCGCATGTTATGATCAATATTTCCTTGGATTCGATGCATATTTCCTTCATTTTGATGCTCATTCGCTTTATATGATCAACATTTCCTTCGTTTTGATGCATTTTCCTTCATTTTGATGCTCATTCGCGTGTTATGATCAACATTTCCTATGTTTCGATACATATTTCTTTCATTTTGATGCCCATTCGCTTGATATGATTAACATTTCATTTGTTTTGATACACATTCCGTCATTTTGATCCTCATTCGCTTGTTATTATCAACATTTCCTTCGCATCGATGCATATTTCCTTCATTTTGATGCTCATTCGCGTGTTATGATCAACATTTCCTTTGTTTTGATGCATATTTCTTTCATTTTTATGCTCATTTGCTTGATATGATTAACATTTCATTCGTTTCGATACATATTCCGTCATTATCCTCATTCGCTTGTTATTATCAACATTTACTTCCCTTCGATGCATATTTAATTCATTTTGATGCTCATTCGCTTGTTATGATCAACATTTCCTTCGTTTCTACGCATATTTCCTTCATTTTGATGCTCATTCACTTGTTATGATCAAAATTTCCTTTGTTTCGATGCATGTTTCCTTTATTTTGATCTTCATTCTCTCATTACGATCAACATTTCCTTTGTTTCGATGCGAATTTCTTTCATTTTGATGATCATTCGCTTGTTATGATCAACATTTTCTTCGCTTCGATGCATATTTCCTTCATTTTGATGCTTATTCGATTGTTATGATCAACATTTCATTCGTTTCGATGCACAATTCCTTAATTTTTATGCTCATTCGCTTGTTATGATCAACATTTCCTTCGTTTCGATGCATGTTTCCTTCATTTTGATGCTCATCTCCTCATTACGATCAACATTTCATTAATTTTGATGCATATTTCCTTCATTTTGATGCTCATTCGCTGTTATGATCAACATTTTCTTCGTTTCGATGCATATTTCCTTCATTTTGATGCTCATTCGCTTGTTATGATCAACATTTCCTTCGTTTCGATGCATGTTTCCTTCATTTTGATGCTCATTTTCTCATTACGATCAGCATTTCCTTCATTTTGATGCATATTTCCTTCATTTTGATGCTCATTCGCTTGTTATGATCAACATTTTCTTCGTTTCGATGCATTTTTCCTTCATTTTGATGCTCATTCGCTTGTTATGATCAACATTCCCTTCGTTTCAATGCAAATTACTTCATTTTGATTCTCTTTCGCATGTTATGATCAACGTTTCCTTCGTTTCGAAGCATATTATCTTCATTTTGATTCTCATTCGCTTGTTATATGATCAACATTTCCTTCATTTCGATGCATATTCCTTCATTTTGATGCTCGTTCACATGTTATGATCAACATTTCCTTCGTTTCGATGCATATTTCCTTCATTTTGATTCTCATTTGCTTGTTATGATCAACATTTCCTTCGTTTCGATGCATATTTCCTTTATTTTGATGCCCATTTGCTTTATATGATCAACATTTCCTTCGTTTCGATGCATATTCTTTCATTTTGATGCCCATTCGCTTGATATGATCAACATTTCCTTTGTTTCGATGCATATTTCCTTCATTTTGATGCCCATTCGCTTTATATGATCAACATTTCCTTCGTTTCGATGCATATTCTTTCATTTTGATCCTCATTCGCATGTTATGATCAATATTTCCTTCGATTCGATGCATATTTCCTTCATTTTGATGCTCATTCGCTTTATATGATCAACATTTCCTTCGTTTTGATGCATTTTCCTTCATTTTGATGCTCATTCGCGTGTTATGATCAACATTTCCTATGTTTCGATACATATTTCTTTCATTTTGATGCCCATTCGCTTGATATGATTAACATTTCATTCGTTTTGATACATATTCCGTCATTTTGATCCTCATTCGCTTGTTATTATCAACATTTCCTTCGCATCGATGCATATTTCCTTCATTTTGATGCTCATTCGCGTGTTATGATCAACATTTCCTTTGTTTTGATGCATATTTCTTTCATTTTTATGCTCATTCGCTTGATATGATTAACATTTCATTCGTTTCGATACATATTCCGTCATTATCCTCATTCGCTTGTTATTATCAACATTTACTTCCCTTCGATGCATATTTACTTCATTTTGATGCTCATTCGCTTGTTATGATCAACATTTCCTTCGTTTCTACGCATATTTCCTTCATTTTGATGCTCATTCACTTGTTATGATCAAAATTTCCTTTGTTTCGATGCATGTTTCCTTTATTTTGATCTTCATTCTCTCATTACAATCAACATTTCCTTTGTTTCGATGCGAATTTCTTTCATTTTGATGATCATTCGCTTGTTATGATCAACATTTTCTTCGCTTCGATGCATATTTCCTTCATTTTGATGCTCATTCGATTGTTATGATCAACATTTCATTCGTTTCGATGCACAATTCCTTAATTTTTATGCTCATTCGCTTGTTATGATCAACATTTCCTTCGTTTCGATGCATGTTTCCTTCATTTTGATGCTCATCTCCTCATTACGATCAACATTTCATTAATTTTGATGCATATTTCCTTCATTTTGATGCTCATTCGCTGTTATGATCAACATTTTCTTCGTTTCGATGCATATTTCCTTCATTTTGATGCTCATTCGCTTGTTATGATCAACATTTCCTTCGTTTCGATGTTGGTTTCATTCATTTTGATGCTCATTTTCTCATTACGATCAACATTTCCTTCATTTTGATGCATATTTCCTTCATTTTGATGCTCATTCGCTTGTTATGATCAACATTTTCTTCGTTTCGATGCATTTTTTCTTCATTTTGATGCTCATTCGCTTGTTATGATCAGCATTCCCTTCGTTTCGATGCAAATTCCTTCATTTTGATTCTCTTTCGCATGTTATGATCAACGTTTCCTTCGTTTTGAAGCATATTATCTTCATTTTGATTCTCATTCGCTTGTTATATGATCAACATTTCCTTCGTTTCGATGCATATTCCTTCATTTTGATGCTCGTTCACATGTTATGATCAACATTTCCTTCGTTTCGATGCATATTTCCTTCATTTTGATGCTCATTTGCTTGTTAGGATCAACATTTCTTTCGTTTCGATGCATATTTCCTTCATTTTGATGCCCATTCGCTTTATATGATCAACATTTCCTTCGTTTCGATGCATATTCTTTCATTTTGACCATCATTCGCATGTTATGATCAATATTTCCTTCGCTTCGATGCATATTTCCTTCATTTTGATGCTCATTCATTTTATATGATCAACATTTCCTTCGTTCTGATGTATTTTCCTTCATTTTGATGCTCATTCGCGTGTTATGATCAACATTTCCTATGTTTCGATGCATATTTCTTTCATTTTAATGCCCATTCGCTTGATATGATTAACATTTCATTCGTTTCGATACATATTCCGTCATTTTGATCCTCATTCGCTTGTTATTATCAACATTTCCTTCGCATCGATGCATATTTCCTTCATTTTGATGCTCATTCGCTTGTTATGATCAACATTTTCTTCGTTTCGATGCATATTTCCTTCATTTTGATGCTCATTCGCTTGTTATGATCAACATTTCCTTCGTTTCGATGCATGTTTCCTTCATTTTGATGCTCATTTTCTCATTACGATCAACATTTCCTTCATTTTGATGCTCATTCGCTTGTTATGATCAACATTTTCTTCGTTTCGATGCATATTTCTTTCATTTTGATGTTCATTCGCTTGTTATGATCAATATTTCCATCATTTCGATGCATATTTCCTTCATTTTGATGCTCATTCGCTTTATATGATCAACATTTCCTTCATTTCGATACATATTCCGTCATTTTTATCCTCATTCGCTTGTTATTATCAACATTTTCTTCGCTTCGATGCATATTTCCTTCATATTGAAGCCCATTCGCTTGATATAATCAACATTTCCGTCGTTTCTATACATATTCCTTCATTTTGATCCTCATTCGCTTGTTATTAACAACATTTCCTTCGCTTCGATGCATATTTCCTTCATTTTGATTCTCATTCGCATATTATGATCAATGTTTCCTTCGTTTCGAAGCATATTTCCTTCATTTTGATTCTCATTCGCTTGTTATATGATCAATATTTCCGTCGTTTTGATGCATATTCCTTCATTTTGATGCTCATTCGCGTGTTATGATCAACATTTCCTTCGTTTAGATGCATGTTTCCTTCATTTTGATGCTCATTCTCTCATTACGATCAACATTTCCTTCATTTCGATGCATATTTCCTTCCTTTTGATGCTCATTCGCTTGTTATTATCAAAATTTTCTTTGTTTCGATGCATATTTCCTTCATTTTGATGCTCATTCGCTTATTATGATCACCATTTCCTTCGTTTCGTTGCGAATTCCTTCATTTTGATTCTCATTCGCATGTTATGATCAACGTTTCCTTCGTTTCGAAGCTTATTTCATTCATTTTGATTCTCATTATCTTGTTATATGATCAACATTTCCTTCGTTTCGATGCATGTTCCTTCATTTTGATGCTCATTCGCATGTTATGATCAACATTTCCTTTGTTTAGATACATATTTCTTCCATTTTGATTCTCATTCGCTTGATATGATTAACATTTCATTCGTTTCGATACATATTCCGTCATTTTGATCCTCATTCGCTTGTTATTATCAACATTTCCTTCGCTTCGATGCATATTTCCTTAATTTTGATGCTCATTCGCTTGTTATGATCAACATTTCCTTCGTTTCGATGTTGGTTTCATTCATTTTGATGCTCATTTTCTCATTACGATCAACATTTCCTTCATTTTGATGCATATTTCCTTCATTTTGATGCTCATTCGCTTGTTATGATCAACATTTTCTTCGTTTCGATGCATTTTTTCTTCATTTTGATGCTCATTCGCTTGTTATGATCAGCATTCCCTTCGTTTCGATGCAAATTCCTTCATTTTGATTCTCTTTCGCATGTTATGATCAACGTTTCCTTCGTTTTGAAGCATATTATCTTCATTTTGATTCTCATTCGCTTGTTATATGATCAACATTTCCTTCGTTTCGATGCATATTCCTTCATTTTGATGCTCGTTCACATGTTATGATCAACATTTCCTTCGTTTCGATGCATATTTCCTTCATTTTGATGCTCATTTGCTTGTTAGGATCAACATTTCTTTCGTTTCGATGCATATTTCCTTCATTTTGATGCCCATTCGCTTTATATGATCAACATTTCCTTCGTTTCGATGCATATTCTTTCATTTTGACCATCATTCGCATGTTATGATCAATATTTCCTTCGCTTCGATGCATATTTCCTTCATTTTGATGCTCATTCATTTTATATGATCAACATTTCCTTCGTTCTGATGTATTTTCCTTCATTTTGATGCTCATTCGCGTGTTATGATCAACATTTCCTATGTTTCGATGCATATTTCTTTCATTTTAATGCCCATTCGCTTGATATGATTAACATTTCATTCGTTTCGATACATATTCCGTCATTTTGATCCTCATTCGCTTGTTATTATCAACATTTCCTTCGCATCGATGCATATTTCCTTCATTTTGATGCTCATTCGCTTGTTATGATCAACATTTTCTTCGTTTCGATGAATATTTCCTTCATTTTGATGCTCATTCGCTTGTTATGATCAACATTTCCTTCGTTTCGATGCATGTTTCCTTCATTTTGATGCTCATTTTCTCATTACGATCAACATTTCCTTCATTTTGATGCTCATTCGCTTGTTATGATCAACATTTTCTTCGTTTCGATGCATATTTCTTTCATTTTGATGTTCATTCGCTTGTTATGATCAATATTTCCATCGTTTCGATGCATATTTCCTTCATTTTGATGCTCATTCGCTTTATATGATCAACATTTCCTTCATTTCGATACATATTCCGTCATTTTTATCCTCATTCGCTTGTTATTATCAACATTTTCTTCGCTTCGATGCATATTTCCTTCATATTGAAGCCCATTCGCTTGATATAATCAACATTTCCGTCGTTTCTATACATATTCCTTCATTTTGATCCTCATTCGCTTGTTATTAACAACATTTCCTTCGCTTCGATGCATATTTCCTTCATTTTGATTCTCATTCGCATATTATGATCAATGTTTCCTTCGTTTCGAAGCATATTTCCTTCATTTTGATTCTCATTCGCTTGTTATATGATCAATATTTCCGTCGTTTTGATGCATATTCCTTCATTTTGATGCTCATTCGCGTGTTATGATCAACATTTCCTTCGTTTAGATGCATGTTTCCTTCATTTTGATGCTCATTCTCTCATTACGATCAACATTTCCTTCATTTCGATGCATATTTCCTTCCTTTTGATGCTCATTCGCTTGTTATTATCAAAATTTTCTTTGTTTCGATGCATATTTCCTTCATTTTGATGCTCATTCGCTTATTATGATCACCATTTCCTTCGTTTCGTTGCGAATTCCTTCATTTTGATTCTCATTCGCATGTTATGATCAACGTTTCCTTCGTTTCGAAGCTTATTTCATTCATTTTGATTCTCATTATCTTGTTATATGATCAACATTTCCTTCGTTTCGATGCATGTTCCTTCATTTTGATGCTCATTCACGTGTTATGATCAACATTTCCTTTGTTTAGATACATATTTCTTCCATTTTGATTCTCATTCGCTTGATATGATTAACATTTCATTCGTTTCGATACATATTCCGTCATTTTGATCCTCATTCGCTTGTTATTATCAACATTTCCTTCGCTTCGATGCATATTTCCTTCATTTTGATGCTCATTCGCTTGTTATGATCAACATTTCCTTCGTTTCTACGCACATTTCCTTCATTTTGATGCTTATTCACTTGTTATGATCAAAATTTCCTTTGTATCGATGCATGTTTCCTTTATTTTGATGTTCATTCTCTCATTACGATCAACATTTCCTTTGTTTCGATGCATATTTCCTTCATTTTGATGCTCATTCGCTTGTTATGATCAACATTTTCTTCGTTTTCGATGCATATTTCCTTCATTTGATGCTCATTCGCTTGTTATGATCACCATTTCTTTCATTTCGATGCAAATTCCTTCATTTTAATTCTCATTCGCATGTTATGATCAACGTTTCTTTTGTTTCGAAGCATATTTCCTTCATTTTGATTCTCATTATCTTATTATATGATCAACATTTCCTTCGTTTCGATGCATTTTCCTTCATTTTGATGCTCATTCGCGTGTTATGATCAACATTTCCTTCGTTTCGATGCATATTTCTTTCATTTTGATGCCCATTCGCTTGATATGATTAACATTTCATTCGTTTCGATACATATTCCATCATTTGATCCTCATTCGCTTGTTATTATCAACATTTCCTACGCTTTGATGAATATTTCCTTCATTTTGATGCTCATTCGCTTGTTATGATCAACATTTCCTTCGTTTCGATGCATAATTCCTTAATTTTGATGCTCATTCGCTTGTTATGATCAACATTTCCTTCGTTTCGATGCATGTTTCCCTCATTTTGATGCTCATTTTCTCATTACGATCAACATTTCCTTCATTTTGATGCATATTTCCTTCATTTTGATGCTCATTCGCTTGTTATGATAAACATTTTCTTCGTTTCGATGCATATTTCCTTCATTTTGATGCTCATTCACTTGTTATGATCAACATTTCCTTCATTTCGATCCAGGTTTCCTTCATTTTGATCCTCATTCGAATGTTATGATCAATATTTCCTTTGCTTCGATGCATATTTCCTTCATTTTGATGCTCATTCGCTTTATATGATCAACATTTCCTTCGTTTTGATACATTTTCCTTCATTTTGATGCTCATTCGCGTGTTATGATAAACATTTCCTATGTTTCGATGCATATTTCTTTCATTTTGATGCCCATTCGCTTGATATGATTAACATTTCATTCATTTCGATACATATTCCGTCATTTTGATCCTCATTCGCTTGTTATTATCAACATCTCCTTCGCTTCGATGCATATTTCCTTCATTTTGATGCTCATTCTCTTGTTATGATAAACATTTCCTTCGTTTTGATGCACAATTCCTTAATTTTGATGCTCATTCGCTTGTTATGATCAACATTTCCTTCGTTTCGATGCATGTTTCCTTCATTTTGATGCTCATTTTCTCATTACGATCAACATTTCCTTCATTTTGATGCATATTTCCTTCATTTTGATGCTCATTCGCTTGTTATGATCAACATTTTCTTCGCTTCGATGCATATTTCCTTCATTTTGATGCTCATTCGATTGTTATGATCAACATTTCATTCGTTTCGATGCACAATTCCTTAATTTTGATGCTCATTCGCTTGTTATGATCAACATTTCATTCGTTTCGATGCACAATTCCTTAATTTTGATGCTCATTCGCTTGTTATAATCAACATTTCCTTCGTTTCGATGCATGTTTCCTTCATTTTGATGCTCATCTCCTCATTACGATCAACATTTCATTAATTTTGATGCATATTTCCTTCATTTTGATGCTCATTCGCTGTTATGATCAACATTTTCTTCGTTTCGATGCATATTTCCTTCATTTTGATGCTCATTCGCTTGTTATGATCAACATTTCCTTCGTTTCGATGTTGGTTTCATTCATTTTGATGCTCATTTTCTCATTACGATCAACATTTCCTTCATTTTGATGCATATTTCCTTCATTTTGATGCTCATTCGCTTGTTATGATCAACATTTTCTTCGTTTCGATGCATTTTTTCTTCATTTTGATGCTCATTCGCTTGTTATGATCAGCATTCCCTTCGTTTCGATGCAAATTCCTTCATTTTGATTCTCTTTCGCATGTTATGATCAACGTTTCCTTCGTTTTGAAGCATATTATCTTCATTTTGATTCTCATTCGCTTGTTATATGATCAACATTTCCTTCGTTTCGATGCATATTCCTTCATTTTGATGCTCGTTCACATGTTATGATCAACATTTCCTTCGTTTCGATGCATATTTCCTTAATTTTGATGCTCATTTGCTTGTTAGGATCAACATTTCTTTCGTTTCGATGCATATTTCCTTCATTTTGATGCCCATTCGCTTTATATGATCAACATTTCCTTCGTTTCGATGCATATTCTTTCATTTTGACCATCATTCGCATGTTATGATCAATATTTCCTTCGCTTCGATGCATATTTTCTTCATTTTGATGCTCATTCATTTTATATGATCAACATTTCCTTCGTTTTGATGTATTTTCCTTCATTTTGATGCTCATTCGCGTGTTATGATCAACATTTCCTATGTTTCGATGCATATTTCTTTCATTTTAATGCCCATTCGCTTGATATGATTAACATTTCATTCGTTTCGATACATATTCCGTCATTTTGATCCTCATTCGCTTGTTATTATCAACATTTCCTTCGCATCGATGCATATTTCCTTCATTTTGATGCTCATTCGCTTGTTATGATCAACATTTTCTTCGTTTCGATGCATATTTCCTTCATTTTGATGCTCATTCGCTTGTTATGATCAACATTTCCTTCGTTTCGATGCATGTTTCCTTCATTTTGATGCTCATTTTCTCATTACGATCAACATTTCCTTCATTTTGATGCTCATTTGCTTGTTATGATCAACATTTTCTTCGTTTCGATGCATATTTCTTTCATTTTGATGTTCATTCGCTTGTTATGATCAATATTTCCATCGTTTCGATGCATATTTCCTTCATTTTGATGCTCATTCGCTTTATATGATCAACATTTCCTTCATTTCGATACATATTCCGTCATTTTTATCCTCATTCGCTTGTTATTATCAACATTTTCTTCGCTTCGATGCATATTTCCTTCATATTGAAGCCCATTCGCTTGATATAATCAACATTTCCGTCGTTTCTATACATATTCCTTCATTTTGATCCTCATTCGCTTGTTATTAACAACATTTCCTTCGCTTCGATGCATATTTCCTTCATTTTGATTCTCATTCGCATATTATGATCAACGTTTCCTTCGTTTCGAAGCATATTTCCTTCATTTTGATTCTCATTCGCTTGTTATATGATCAATATTTCCGTCGTTTTGATGCATATTCCTTCATTTTGATGCTCATTCGCGTGTTATGATCAACATTTCCTTCGTTTAGATGCATGTTTCCTTCATTTTGATGCTCATTCTCTCATTACGATCAACATTTCCTTCATTTCGATGCATATTTCCTTCCTTTTGATGCTCATTCGCTTGTTATTATCAAAATTTTCTTTGTTTCGATGCATATTTCCTTCATTTTGATGCTCATTCGCTTATTATGATCACCATTTCCTTCGTTTCGTTGCGAATTCCTTCATTTTGATTCTCATTCGCATGTTATGATCAACGTTTCCTTCGTTTCGAAGCTTATTTCATTCATTTTGATTCTCATTATCTTGTTATATGATCAACATTTCCTTCGTTTCGATGCATGTTCCTTCATTTTGATGCTCATTCGCGTGTTATGATCAACATTTCCTTTGTTTAGATACATATTTCTTCCATTTTGATTCTCATTCGCTTGATATGATTAACATTTCATTCGTTTCGATACATATTCCGTCATTTTGATCCTCATTCGCTTGTTATTATCAACATTTCCTTCGCTTCGATGCATATTTCCTTCATTTTGATGCTCATTCGCTTGTTATGATCAACATTTCCTTCGTTTCTACGCACATTTCCTTCATTTTGATGCTTATTCACTTGTTATGATCAAAATTTCCTTTGTATTGATGCATGTTTCCTTTATTTTGATGTTCATTCTCTCATTACGATCAACATTTCCTTTGTTTCGATGCATATTTCCTTCATTTTGATGCTCATTCGCTTGTTATGATCAATATTTTCTTCGTTTTCGATGCATATTTCCTTCATTTGATGCTCATTCGCTTGTTATGATCACCATTTCTTTCATTTCGATGCAAATTCCTTCATTTTAATTCTCATTCGCATGTTATGATCAACGTTTCTTTTGTTTCGAAGCATATTTCCTTCATTTTGATTCTCATTATCTTATTATATGATCAACATTTCCTTCGTTTCGATGCATTTTCCTTCATTTTGATGCTCATTCGCGTGTTATGATCAACATTTCCTTCGTTTCGATGCATATTTCTTTCATTTTGATGCCCATTCGCTTGATATGATTAACATTTCATTCGTTTCGATACATATTCCATCATTTGATCCTCATTCGCTTGTTATTATCAACATTTCCTACGCTTTGATGAATATTTCCTTCATTTTGATGCTCATTCGCTTGTTATGATCAACATTTCCTTCGTTTCGATGCATAATTCCTTAATTTTGATGCTCATTCGCTTGTTATGATCAACATTTCCTTCGTTTCGATGCATGTTTCCCTCATTTTGATGCTCATTTTCTCATTACGTTCAACATTTCCTTCATTTTGATGCATATTTCCTTCATTTTGATGCTCATTCGCTTGTTATGATAAACATTTTCTTCGTTTCGATGCATATTTCCTTCATTTTGATGCTCATTCACTTGTTATGATCAACATTTCCTTCATTTCGATCCAGGTTTCCTTCATTTTGATCCTCATTCGAATGTTATGATCAATATTTCCTTTGCTTCGATGCATATTTCCTTCATTTTGATGCTCATTCGCTTTATATGATCAACATTTCCTTCGTTTTGATACATTTTCCTTCATTTTGATGCTCATTCGCGTGTTATGATAAACATTTCCTATGTTTCGATGCATATTTCTTTCATTTTGATGCCCATTCGCTTGATATGATTAACATTTCATTCATTTCGATACATATTCCGTCATTTTGATCCTCATTCGCTTGTTATTATCAACATCTCCTTCGCTTCGATGCATATTTCCTTCATTTTGATGCTCATTCTCTTGTTATGATAAACATTTCCTTCGTTTCGATGCACAATTCCTTAATTTTGATGCTCATTCGCTTGTTATGATCAACATTTCCTTCGTTTCGATGCATGTTTCCTTCATTTTGATGCTCATTTTCTCATTACGATCAACATTTCCTTCATTTTGATGCATATTTCCTTCATTTTGATGCTCATTCGCTTGTTATGATCAACATTTTCTTCGCTTCGATGCATATTTCCTTCATTTTGATGCTCATTCGATTGTTATGATCAACATTTCATTCGTTTCGATGCACAATTCCTTAATTTTGATGCTCATTCGCTTGTTATGATCAACATTTCATTCGTTTCGATGCACAATTCCTTAATTTTGATGCTCATTCGCTTGTTATGATCAACATTTCCTTCGTTTCTATGCATTTTTCCTTCATTTTGATGCTCATCTCCTCATTACGATCAACATTTCATTAATTTTGATGCATATTTCCTTCATTTTGATGCTCATTCGCTGTTATGATCAACATTTTCTTCGTTTCGATGCATATTTCCTTCATTTTGATGCTCATTCGCTTGTTATGATCAACATTTCCTTCGTTTCGATGTTGGTTTCATTCATTTTGATGCTCATTTTCTCATTACGATCAACATTTCCTTCATTTTGATGCATATTTCCTTCATTTTGATGCTCATTCGCTTGTTATGATCAACATTTTCTTCGTTTCGATGCATTTTTTCTTCATTTTGATGCTCATTCGCTTGTTATGATCAACATTCCCTTCGTTTCGATGCAAATTCCTTCATTTTGATTCTCTTTCGCATGTTATGATCAACGTTTCCTTCGTTTTGAAGCATATTATCTTCATTTTGATTCTCATTCGCTTGTTATATGATCAACATTTCCTTCGTTTCGATGCATATTCCTTCATTTTGATGCTCGTTCACATGTTATGATCAACATTTCCTTCGTTTCGATGCATATTTCCTTCATTTTGATGCTCATTTGCTTGTTAGGATCAACATTTCTTTCGTTTCGATGCATATTTCCTTCATTTTGATGCCCATTCGCTTTATATGATCAACATTTCCTTCGTTTCGATGCATATTCTATCATTTTGACCATCATTCGCATGATATGATCAATATTTCCTTCGCTTCGATGCATATTTCCTTCATTTTGATGCTCATTCGCTTTATATGATCAACATTTCCTTCGTTTTGATGTATTTTCCTTCATTTTGATGCTCATTCGCGTGTTATGATCAACATTTCCTATGTTTCGATGCATATTTCTTTCATTTTGATGCCCATTCGCTTGATATGATTAACATTTCATTCGTTTCGATACATATTCCGTCATTTTGATCCTCATTCGCTTGTTATTATCAACATTTCCTTCGCATCGATGCATATTTCCTTCATTTTGATGCTCATTCGCTTGTTATTATCAACATTTTCTTCGTTTCGATGCATATTTCCTTCATTTTGATGCTCATTCGCTTGTTATGATCAACATTTCCTTCGTTTCGATGCATGTTTCCTTCATTTTGATGCTCATTTTCTCATTACGATCAACATTTCCATCATTTTGATGCATATTTCCTTCATTTTGATGCTCATTCACTTGTTATGATCAACATTTTCTTCGTTTCGATGCATATTTCCTTCATTTTGATGCTCATTCGCTTGTTATGATCAACATTTCCTTCGTTTCGATGCATGTTTCCTTCATTTTGATGCTCATTTTCTCATTACTAAAAACCTTTCCTTTGCTTCGATGCATATTTCCTTCATTTTGATGCTCATTCGCTTGTTATGATCAATATTTCCTTCATTTCGATGCATATTTACTTCATTTTGATGCTCATTCGCTTTATATGATCAATATTTCCTTCATTTAGATACATATTCCGTCATTTTGATCCTCATTCGCTTGTTATTTTCAACATTTCCTTCGCTTCGATGCATATTTCCTTCATATTGATGCCCATTCGCTTGATATGATCAACATTTCCGTCTTTTCTATACATATTCCTTCATTTTGATCCTCATTCGCTTGTTATTAACAACATTTCCTTCGCTTCGATGCATATTTCCTTCATTTTGATTCTCATTCGCATGTTATGATCAAGGTTTCCTTCGTTTCGATGCATATTTCTTCATTTTGATTGTCATTCGCTTATTATGATCACCGTTTCCTTCGTTTCGTTGCGAAATACTTCATTCTGATTCTCATTCAGATGTTATGATCAACGTTTCCTTCGTTTCGAAGCTTATTTCCTTCATTTTGATTCTCATTCTCTCGTTATATAATCAACATTTCCTTCGTTTCGATGCATGTTCCTTCATTTTGATGCTCATTTGCGTGTTATGATCAACATTTCCTTTTTTTTTATGCATATTTCTTTCATTTTGATGCTCATTCGCTTGATATGATTAACATTTCATTCGTTTCGATACACATTCCATCATTTTGATCCTCATTCGCTTGTTATTATCAACATTTCCTTCGTTTCGATGCATATTTCCTTCATTTTGATGCTCATTCGCTTGTTATGATCAACATTTCCTTCGTTTCTACGCACATTTCCTTCATTTTGATGCTCATTCACTTGTTATGATCAAAATTTCCTTTGTTTCGATGCATGTTTCCTTTGTTTTGATGTTCATTCTCTCATTACGATCAACATTTCCTTTGTTTCGATGCAAATTTCCTTCATTTTGATGCTCATTCGCTTGTTATGATCAACATTTTTATCGTTTTCGATGCATATTTCCTTCATTTGATGCTCATTCGCTTGTTATGATCACCATTTCCTTCGTTTCGATGCAAATTCCTTCATTTTGATTCTCATTCGCATGTTATGATCAACGTTTCTTTTGTTTCGAAGCATATTTCCTTCATTTTGATTCTCATTCTCTTATTATATGATCAACATTTCCTTCGTTTCGATGCATTTTCCTTCATTTTGATGCTCATTCGCATGTTATTATCAACATTCCCTTCGTTTCGATGCATATTTCTTTCATTTTGATGCCCATTCGCTTGATATGATTAACATTTCATTCGTTTCGATACATATTCCGTCATTTTGGTCCTCATTCGCTTATTATTATCAACATTTCCTTCGCTTCGATGCATATTTCCTTCATTTTGATTCTCATTCGCTTGTTATGATCAACATTTCCTTCGTTTCGATGCACAATTCCTTAATTTTGATGCTCATTCGCTTGTTATGATCAACATTTCCTTCGTTTCGATGCATGTTTCTTTCATATTGATGCTCATTTTCTCATTACGATCAACATTTCCTTCATTTTGATGCATATTTCCTTCATTTTGATGCTCATTCGCTTGTTATGATCAACATTTTCTTCGTTTCGATGCATATTTCCTTCATTTTGATGCTCATTCGCTTGTTATGATCAATATTTCCTTCAATTCGATGCAGGTTTCCTTCATTTTGATGCTCATTTTCTCATTACGATCAACATTTCCTTCATTTCGATGCATATTTCCTTCATTTTGATGCTCATTCGCTTGTTTTGATCAACATTTTCTTCGTTTCGATGCATTTTTCCTTCATTTTGATGCTCATTCGCTTGTTATGATCAACATTCCCTTCGTTTCGATGCAAATTCCTTCATTTTGATTCTCTTTCGCATGTTATGATCAATGTTTTTTTTTTCGAAGCATATTATCTTCATTTTGATTCTCATTCGCTTGTTATATGATCAACATTTCCTTTGTTTCGATGCATATTCCTTCATTTTGATGCTCGTTCACATGTTATGATCAATATTTCTTCGTTTCGATGCATATTTCCTTCATTTTGATGCTCATTCGCTTGTTATGATCAACATTTCCTTTGAAGATGCAGGTTTCCTTCATTTTGATGCTCATTTTCTCATTACGATCAACATTTCCTTCATTTTGATGCTCATTCGCTTGTTATGATCAACATTTTCTTCGTTTCGATGCATTTTTCCTTCATTTTGATGCTCATTCGCTTGTTATGATCAACATTCCCTTCGTTTCGATGCATATTATCTTAATTTTGATTCTCATTCGCTTGTTATATGATCAACATTTCCTTCGTTTCGATGCATATTTCTTCATTTTGATGCTCGTTCATATGTTATGATCAATATTTCCTTCGTTTCGATGCATATTTCAATCATTTTGATGCTCATTCGCTTGTTATGATCAACATTTCCTTCGTTTCAATGCATATTTCCTTCATTTTGATGCCCATTCGCTTTATATGATCAACATTTCCTTCGTTTCGATGCATATTCTTTCATTTTGATCCTCATTCGCATGTTATGATCAATATTTCCTTCGCTTCGATGCATATTTCCTTCATTTAGATGCTCATTCGCTTTATATGATCAACATTTCCTTCGTTTTGATACATTTTCCTTCATTTTGATGCTCATTCGCGTGTTATGATCAACATTTCCTATGTTTAGATGCATATTTCTTTCATTTTGATGCCCATTCGCTTGATATGATTAACATTTCATTCGTTTCGATACATATTCCGTCATTTTGATCCTCATTCGCTTGTTATTATCAACATTTCCTTCACATCGATGCATATTTCTTTCATTTTGATGCTCATTCCCTTGTTATGATCAACATTTTCTTCGTTTCGATGCATATTTCCTTCATTTTGATGCTCATTCGCTTGTTATGATCAACATTTCCTTCGTTTCGATGCATGTTTCCTTCATTTTGATGCTCATTTTCTCATTACGATCAACATTTCCTTCATTTTAATGCATATTTCCTTCATTTTGATGCTCATTCGCTTGTTATGATCAACATTTTCTTCGTTTAGATGCATATTTCCTTCATTTTGATGCTCATTCGCTTGTTATGATCAATATTTCCTTCGTTTCGATGCATATTTCCTTCATTTTGATGCTCATTCGCATTATATGATCAACATTTCCTTCATTTCGATACATATTCCGTCATTTTTATCCTCATTCGCTTGTTATTATCAACATTTTCTTCGCTTCGATGCATATTTCCTTCATTTTGATTCTCATTCGCATATTATGATCAACGTTTCCTTCGTTTCGAAGCATATTTCCTTCATTTTGATTCTCATTCGCTTGTTATATGATCAATATTTCCGTCGTTTTGATGCATATTCCTTCATTTTGATGCTCATTCGCTTTATATGATCAACATTTCCTTCGTTTTGATGCATTTTCCTTCATTTTGATGCTCATTCGCGTGTTATGATCAACATTTCCTATGTTTAGATGCATATTTCTTTCATTTTGATGCCCATTCGCTTGATATGATTAACATTTCATACGTTTCGATACATATTCCATCATTTTGATCCTCATTCGCTTGTTATTATCAACATTTCCTTCGCATCGATGCATATTTCCTTCATTTTGATGCTCATTCGCTTGTTATGATCAACATTTTCTTCGTTTCGATGCATATTTCCTTCATTTTGATGCTCATTCGCTTGTTATGATCAACATTTCCTTCGTTTCGATGCAGGTTTCCTTCATTTTGATGCTCATTTTCTCATTACGATCAACATTTCCTTCATTTTGATGCATATTTCCTTCGTTTTGATGCTCATTCGCTTGTTATGATCAATATTTTCTTCGTTTTGATGCATTTTTCCTTCATTTTGATGCTCATTCGCTTGTTATGATCAACATTCCCTTTGTTTCGTTGCGAATTCCTTCATTTTGATTCTCATTCGCATGTTATGATCAACGTTTCCTTCGTTTCGAAGCTTATTTCATTCATTTTGATTCTCATTATCTTGTTATATGATCAACATTTCCTTCGTTTCGATCCATGTTCCTTCATTTTGATGCTCATTCGCGTGTTATGATCAACATTTCCTTTGTTTTGATACATATTTCTTCCATTTTGATGCTCATTCGCTTGATATGATTAACATTTCATTCGTTTCGATACATATTCCATCATTTTGATCCTCATTCGCTTGTTATTATCAACATTTCCTTCGCTTCGATGCATATTTCCTTCATTTTGATGCTCATTCGCTTGTTATGATCAACATTTCCTTCGTTTCTACGCACATTTCCTTCATTTTGATGCTTATTCACTTGTTATGATCAAAATTTCCTTTGTATCGATGCATGTTTCCTTTATTTTGATGTTCATTCTCTCATTACGATCAACATTTCCTTTGTTTCGATGCATATTTCCTTCATTTTGATGCTCATTCGCTTGTTATGATCAACATTTTCTTCGTTTTCGATGCATATTTCCTTCATTTGATGCTCATTCGCTTGTTATGATCACCATTTCTTTCATTTCGATGCAAATTCCTTCATTTTAATTCTCATTCGCATGTTATGATCAACTTTTCTTTTGTTTCGAAGCATATTTCCTTCATTTTGATTCTCATTCTCTTATTATATGATCAACATTTCCTTCGTTTCGATGCATTTTCCTTCATTTTGATGCTCATTCGCGTGTTATGATCAACATTTCCTTCGTTTCGATGCATATTTCTTTCATTTTGATGCCCATTCGCTTGATATGATTAACATTTCATTCGTTTCGATACATATTCCATCATTTGATCCTCATTCGCTTGTTATTATCAACATTTCCTACGCTTTGATGCATATTTCCTTCATTTTGATGCTCATTCGCTTGTTATGATCAACATTTCCTTCGTTTCGATGCATAATTCCTTAATTTTGATGCTCATTCGCTTGTTATGATCAACATTTCCTTCGTTTCGATGCATGTTTCCCTCATTTTGATGCTCATTTTCTCATTACGATCAACATTTCCTTCATTTTGATGCATATTTCCTTCATTTTGATGCTCATTCGCTTGTTATGATAAACATTTTCTTCGTTTCGATGCATATTTCCTTCATTTTGATGCTCATTCACTTGTTATGATCAACATTTCCTTCGTTTCGATGCAGGTTTCCTTCATTTTGATCCTCATTCGAATGTTATGATCAATATTTCCTTCGCTTCGATGCATATTTCCTTCATTTTGATGCTCATTCGCTTTATACGATTAACATTTCCTTCGTTTTGATACATTTTCCTTCATTTTGATGCTCATTCGCGTGTTATGATAAACATTTCCTATGTTTCGATGCATATTTCTTTCATTTTGATGCCCATTCGCTTGATATGATTAACATTTCATTCATTTCGATACATATTCCGTCATTTTGATCCTCATTCGCTTGTTATTATCAACATTTCCTTCACATCGATGCATATTTCTTTCATTTTGATGCTCATTCGCTTGTTAAGATCAACATTTTCTTCGTTTCGATGCATATTTCCTTCATTTTGATGCTCATTCGCTTGTTATGATCAACATTTCCTTCGTTTCGATGCATGTTTCCTTCATTTTGATGCTCATTTTCTCATTACGATCAAAATTTCCTTCATTTTGATGCATATTTCCTTCATTTTGATGCTCATTCGCTTGTTATGATCAACATTTTCTTCGTTTCGATGCATATTTCCTTCATTTTGATGCTCATTCGCTTGTTACGATCAACATTTCCTTCGTTTCGATGCATGTTTCCTTCATTTTGATGCTCATTTTCTCATTACGATCAACATTTCCTTCATTTTGATGCTCATTTGCTTGTTATGGTCAACATTTTCTTCGTTTCGATGCATATTTCCTTCATTTTGATGCTCATTCGCTTGTTATGATCAACATTTTCTTCGTTTCGATGCATGTTTCCTTCATTTTGATGTTCATTTGCTTGTTATGATCAACATTTTCTTCGTTTCGATGCATATTTCCTTCATTTTGATGCTCATTCGCTTGTTATGTTCAACATTTTCTTCGTTTCGATGCATATTTCCTTCATTTTGATGCTCATTCGCTTGTTATGATCAACATTTTCTTCGTTTCGATGCATGTTTCCTTCATTTTGATGCTCATTTGCTTGTTATGATCAACATTTTCTTCGTTTCGATGCATATTTCCTTCATTTTGATGCTCATTCGCTTGTTATGTTCAACATTTTCTTCGTTTCGATGCATATTTCCTTCATTTTGATGCTCATTCGCTTGTTATGATCAACATTCCCTTCTTTTCGATGCAAATTCCATCATTTTGATTCTCTTTCGCATGTTATGATCAACGTTTCCTTCGTCTCGAAGCATATTATCTTCATTTTTATTCTCATTCGTTTGTTATATGATCAACATTTCTTTCATTTTGATGCATATGCCTTCATTTTGATGCTCGTTCACATTTTATGATCAACATTTCCTTCGTTTCGATGCATATTTCCTTCATTTTGATGCCCATTCGCCTTATGTGATCAACATTTCCTTCGTTTCGATGCATATTCTTTCATTTTGATCCTCATTCGCATGTTATGATCAATATTTCCTTCGCTTCGATGCATATTTCCTTCATTTTGATGCTCATTCGCTTTATATGATCAACATTTCCTTCGCTTCGATGCATATTCCTTCATTTTGATTCTCATTCGAATGTTATGATCAACATTTCCTTCGTTTCAATGCATATTTCCATCATTTTGATGCCCATTCGCTTCATATGATCAACATTTCCTTTGTTTGATACATATTCCTTTATTTTGATCCTCATTCGCTTGTTATTATCAATATTTCCTTCGCTTCGATGAATATTTCCTTCATTTTGATGCCCATTCGCTTGATATGATCAACATTTCCTTCGTTTCTATACATATTCATTTATTTTGATCCTCATTCGCTTGTTATTATCAACATTTCCTTCGCTTCGATGCATATTTCCTTCATTTTGATGCTCATTCTCTTGTTATGATCAACATTTCCTTCGTTTCGATGCACAATTCCTTAATTTTGATGCTCATTCGCTTGTTATGATCAACATTTCCTTCGTTTCGATGCATGTTTCCTTCATTTTGATGCTCATTTTCTCATTACGATCAACATTTCCTTCATTTTGATGCTCATTTGCTTGTTATGATCAACATTTTCTTCGTTTCGATGCATATTTCCTTCATTTTGATGTTCATTCGCTTGTTATGATCAACATTTACTTCATTTTGATGCATATTTCCTTCATTTTGATGCTCATTCGCTTGTTATGATCAACATTTTCTTTGTTTCGATGGATATTTCCTTCATTTTGATGCTCATTCGCTTGTTATGATCAACATTTCCTTCGTTTTGATGCATGTTTCCTTCATTTGATGCTCATTTTCTCATTACGATCAACATTTCCTTCATTTTGATGCATATTTCCTTCATTTTGATGCTTATTCGCTTGTTTTGATCAACATTTTCTTCGTTTCGATGCATTTTTCCTTCATTTTGATGCTCATTCGCTTGTTATGATCAACATTCCCTTCGTTTCGATGCAAATTCCTTCATTTTGATTCTCTTTCGCATGTTATGATCAATGTTTCCTTCGTTTCGAAGCATATTATCTTCATTTTGATTCTCATTCGCTTGTTATATGATCAACATTTCCTTCGTTTCGATGCATATTCCTTCATTTTGATGCTCGTTCACATGTTATGATCAATATTTCCTTCGTTTCGATGCATATTTCCTTCATTTTGATGCTCATTCGCTAGTTATGATCAACATTTCCTTCGTTTCGATGCATATTTCCTTCATTTTGATGCCCATTCGCTTTGTATGATCAACATTTCTTTCGTTTTGATGCATATTCTTTCATTTTGATCCTCATTCGCATGTTATGATCAATATTTCCTTCGCTTCGATGCATATTTCCTTCATATTGATGCTCATTCGCTTTATATGATCAACATTTCCTTCGTTTTGATGCATTTTCCTTCATTTTGATGCTCATTCGCGTGTTATGATCAACATTTCCTATGTTTAGATGCATATTTCTTTCATTTTGATGCCCATTCGCTTGATATGATTAACATTTCATACGTTTCGATACATATTCCATCATTTTGATCCTCATTCGCTTGTTATTATCAACATTTCCTTCGCATCGATGCATATTTCCTTCATTTTGATGCTCATTCGCTTGTTATGATCAACATTTTCTTCGTTTCGATGCATATTTCCTTCATTTTGATGCTCATTCGCTTGTTATGATCAACATTTCCTTCGTTTCGATGCAGGTTTCCTTCATTTTGATGCTCATTTTCTCATTACGATCAACATTTCCTTCATTTTGATGCATATTTCCTTCGTTTTGATGCTCATTCGCTTGTTATGATCAATATTTTCTTCGTTTCGATGCATTTTTCCTTCATTTTGATGCTCATTCGCTTGTTATGATCAACATTCCCTTTGTTTCGTTGCGAATTCCTTCATTTTGATTCTCATTCGCATGTTATGATCAACGTTTCCTTCGTTTCGAAGCTTATTTCATTCATTTTGATTCTCATTATCTTGTTATATGATCAACATTTCCTTCGTTTCAATCCATGTTCCTTCATTTTGATGCTCATTCGCGTGTTATGATCAACATTTCCTTTGTTTTGATACATATTTCTTCCATTTTGATGCTCATTCGCTTGATATGATTAACATTTCATTCGTTTCGATACATATTCCATCATTTTGATCCTCATTCGCTTGTTATTATCAACATTTCCTTCGCTTCGATGCATATTTCCTTCATTTTGATGCTCATTCGCTTGTTATGATCAACATTTCCTTCGTTTCTACGCACATTTCCTTCATTTTGATGCTTATTCACTTGTTATGATCAAAATTTCCTTTGTATCGATGCATGTTTCCTTTATTTTGATGTTCATTCTCTCATTACGATCAACATTTCCTTTGTTTCGATGCATATTTCCTTCATTTTGATGCTCATTCGCTTGTTATGATCAACATTTTCTTCGTTTTCGATGCATATTTCCTTCATTTGATGCTCATTCGCTTGTTATGATCACCATTTCTTTCATTTCGATGCAAATTCCTTCATTTTAATTCTCATTCGCATGTTATGATCAACGTTTCTTTTGTTTCGAAGCATATTTCCTTCATTTTGATTCTCATTCTCTTATTATATGATCAACATTTCCTTCGTTTCGATGCATTTTCCTTCATTTTGATGCTCATTCGCGTGTTATGATCAACATTTCCTTCGTTTCGATGCATATTTCTTTCATTTTGATGCCCATTCGCTTGATATGATTAACATTTCATTCGTTTCGATACATATTCCATCATTTGATCCTCATTCGCTTGTTATTATCAACATTTCCTACGCTTTGATGCATATTTCCTTCATTTTGATGCTCATTCGCTTGTTATGATCAACATTTCCTTCGTTTCGATGCATAATTCCTTAATTTTGATGCTCATTCGCTTGTTATGATCAACATTTCCTTCGTTTCGATGCATGTTTCCCTCATTTTGATGCTCATTTTCTCATTACGATCAACATTTCCTTCATTTTGATGCATATTTCCTTCATTTTGATGCTCATTCGCTTGTTATGATAAACATTTTCTTCGTTTCGATGCATATTTCCTTCATTTTGATGCTCATTCACTTGTTATGATCAACATTTCCTTCGTTTCGATGCAGGTTTCCTTCATTTTGATCCTCATTCGAATGTTATGATCAATATTTCCTTCGCTTCGATGCATATTTCCTTCATTTTGATGCTCATTCGCTTTATACGATTAACATTTCCTTCGTTTTGATACATTTTCCTTCATTTTGATGCTCATTCGCGTGTTATGATAAACATTTCCTATGTTTCGATGCATATTTCTTTCATTTTGATGCCCATTCGCTTGATATGATTAACATTTCATTCATTTCGATACATATTCCGTCATTTTGATCCTCATTCGCTTGTTATTATCAACAATTACTTCGCTTCGATGCATATTTCCTTTATTTTGATGCTCATTCTCTTGTTATGATAAACATTTCCTTCGTTTCGATGCACAATTCCTTAATTTTTATGCTCATTCGCTTGTTATGATCAACATTTCCTTCGTTTTGATGCATGTTTCCTTCATTTGATGCTCATTTTCTCATTACGATCAACATTTCCTTCATTTTGATGCATATTTCCTTCATTTTGATGCTCATTCGCTTGTTATGATCAACATTTTCTTTGTTTCGATGCATATTTCCTTCATTTTGATGCTCATTCGCTTGTTACGATCAACATTTCCTTCGTTTCGATGCATGTTTCCTTCATTTTGATGCTCATTTTCTCATTACGATCAACATTTCCTTCATTTTGATGCTCATTTGCTTGTTATGGTCAACATTTTCTTCGTTTCGATGCATATTTCCTTCATTTTGATGCTCATTCGCTCGTTATGATCAACATTTTCTTCGTTTCGATGCATGTTTCCTTCATTTTGATGCTCATTTGCTTGTTATGATCAACATTTTCTTCGTTTCGATGCATATTTCCTTCATTTTGATGCTCATTCGCTTGTTATGTTCAACATTTTCTTCGTTTCGATGCATATTTCCTTCATTTTGATGCTCATTCGCTTGTTATGATTAACATTCCCTTCTTTTCGATGCAAATTCCATCATTTTGATTCTCTTTCGCATGTTATGATCAACGTTTCCTTCGTCTCGAAGCATATTATCTTCATTTTTATTCTCATTCGTTTGTTATATGATCAACATTTCTTTCATTTTGATGCATATGCCTTCATTTTGATGCTCGTTCACATTTTATGATCAACATTTCCTTCGTTTCGATGCATATTTCCTTCATTTTGATGCCCATTCGCCTTACGTGATCAACATTTCCTTCGTTTCGATGCATATTCTTTCATTTTGATCCTCATTCGCATGTTATGATCAATATTTCCTTCGCTTCGATGCATATTTCCTTCATTTTGATGCTCATTCGCTTTATATGATCAACATTTCCTTCGCTTCGATGCATATTTCTTCATTTTGATTCTCATTCGAATGTTATGATCAACATTTCCTTCGTTTCAATGCATATTTCCATCATTTTGATGCCCATTCGCTTCGTATGATCAACATTTCCTTTGTTTTGATACATATTCCTTCATTTTGATCCTCATTCGCTTGTTATTATCAATATTTCCTTCGCTTCGATGAATATTTCCTTCATTTTGATGCCCATTCGCTTGATATGATCAACATTTCCTTCGTTTCTATACATATTCATTTATTTTGATCCTCATTCGCTTGTTATTATCAACATTTCCTTCGCTTCGATGCATATTTCCTTCATTTTGATGCTCATTCTCTTGTTATGATCAACATTTCCTTCGTTTCGATGCACAATTCCTTAATTTTGATGCTCATTCGCTTGTTATGATCAACATTTCCTTCGTTTCGATGCATGTTTCCTTCATTTTGATGCTCATTTTCTCATTACGATCAACATTTCCTTCATTTTGATGCTCATTTGCTTGTTATGATCAACATTTTCTTCGTTTCGATGCATATTTCCTTCATTTTGATGCTCATTCGCTTGTTATGATCAACATTTACTTCATTTTGATGCATATTTCCTTCATTTTGATGCTCATTCGCTTGTTATGCTCAACATTTTCTTTGTTTCGATGGATATTTCCTTCATTTTGATGCTCATTCGCTTGTTATGATCAATATTTCATTCAATTCGATGCAGGTTTCCTTCATTTTGATGCTCATTTTCTCATTACGATCAACATTTCCTTCATTTTGATGCATATTTCCTTCTTTTTGATGCTTATTCGCTTGTTTTGATCAACATTTTCTTCGTTTCGATGCATTTTTCCTTCATTTTGATGCTCATTCGCTTGTTATGATCAACATTCCCTTCGTTTCGATGCAAATTCCTTCATTTTGATTCTCTTTCGCATGTTATGATCAATGTTTCCTTCGTTTCGAAGCATATTATCTTCATTTTGATTCTCATTCGCTTGTTATATGATCAACATTTCCTTCGTTTCGATGCATATTCCTTCATTTTGATGCTCGTTCACATGTTATGATCAATATTTCCTTCGTTTCGATGCATATTTCCTTCATTTTGATGCTCATTCGCTAGTTATGATCAACATTTCCTTCGTTTCGATGCATATTTCCTTCATTTTGATGCCCATTCGCTTTATATGATCAACATTTCTTTCGTTTTGATGCATATTCTTTCATTTTGATCCTCATTCGCATGTTATGTTCAATATTTCCTTCGCTTCGATGCATATTTCCTTCATATTGATGCTCATTCGCTTTATATGATCAACATTTCCTTCGTTTTGATGCATTTTCCTTCATTTTGATGCTCATTCGCGTGTTATGATCAACATTTCCTATGTTTAGATGCATATTTCTTTCATTTTGATGCCCATTCGCTTGATATGATTAACATTTCATACGTTTCGATACATATTCCGTCATTTTGATCCTCATTCGCTTGTTATTATCAACATTTCCTTCGCATCGATGCATATTTCCTTCATTTTGATGCTCATTCGCTTGTTATGATCAACATTTTCTTCGTTTCGATGCATATTTCCTTCATTTTGATGCTCATTCGCTTGTTATGATCAACATTTCCTTCGTTTCGATGCAGGTTTCCTTCATTTTGATGCTCATTTTCTCATTACGATCAACATTTCCTTCATTTTGATGAATATTTCCTTCATTTTGATGCTCATTCGCTTGTTATGATCAACATTTTCTTCGTTTCGATGCATTTTTCCTTCATTTTGATGCTCATTCGCTTGTTATGATAAACATTTTCTTCGTTTCGATGCATATTTCCTTCATTTTGATGCTCATTCACTTGTTATGATCAACATTTCCTTCGTTTCGATTCAGGTTTCCTTCATTTTGATCCTCATTCGAATGTTATGATCAATATTTCCTTCGCTTCGATGCATATTTCCTTTATTTTGATGCTCATTCGCTTTATACGATTAACATTTCCTTCGTTTTGATACATTTTCCTTCATTTTGATGCTCATTCGCGTGTTATGATAAACATTTCCTATGTTTCGATGCATATTTCTTTCATTTTGATGCCCATTCGCTTGATATGATTAACATTTCATTCATTTCGATACATATTCCGTCATTTTGATTCTCATTCGCTTGTTATTATCAACAATTACTTCGCTTCGATGCATATTTCCTTTATTTTGATGCTCATTCTCTTGTTATGATAAACATTTCCTTCGTTTCGATGCACAATTCCTTAATTTTGATGCTCATTCGCTTGTTATGATCAACATTTCCTTCGTTTTGATGCATGTTTCCTTCATTTGATGCTCATTTTCTCATTACGATCAACATTTCCTTCATTTTGATGCATATTTCCTTCATTTTGATGCTCATTCGCTTGTTATGATCAACATTTTCTTCGTTTCGATGCATATTTCCTTCATTTTGATGCTCATTCGCTTGTTACGATCAACATTTCCTTCGTTTCGATGCATGTTTCCTTCATTTTGATGCTCATTTTCTCATTACGATCAACATTTCCTTCATTTTGATGCTCATTTGCTTGTTATGGTCAACATTTTCTTCGTTTCGATGCATATTTCCTTCATTTTGATGCTCATTCGCTTGTTATGATCAACATTTTCTTCGTTTCGATGCATGTTTCCTTCATTTTGATGCTCATTTGCTTGTTATGATCAACATTTTCTTCGTTTCGATGCATATTTCCTTCATTTTGATGCTCATTCGCTTGTTATGTTCAACATTTTCTTCGTTTCGATGCATATTTCCTTCATTTTGATGCTCATTCGCTTGTTATGATCAACATTCCCTTCTTTTCGATGCAAATTCCATCATTTTGATTCTCTTTCGCATGTTATGATCAACGTTTCCTTCGTCTCGAAGCATATTATCTTCATTTTTATTCTCATTCGTTTGTTATATGATCAACATTTCTTTCATTTTGATGCATATGCCTTCATTTTGATGCTCGTTCACATTTTATGATCAACATTTCCTTCGTTTCGATGCATATTTCCTTCATTTTGATGCCCATTCGCCTTATGTGATCAACATTTCCTTCGTTTCGATGCATATTCTTTCATTTTGATCCTCATTCGCATGTTATGATCAATATTTCCTTCGCTTCGATGCATATTTCCTTCATTTTGATGCTCATTCGCTTTATATGATCAACATTTCCTTCGCTTCGATGCATATTTCTTCATTTTGATTCTCATTCGAATGTTATGATCAACATTTCCTTCGTTTCAATGCATATTTCCATCATTTTGATGCCCATTCGCTTCGTATGATCAACATTTCCTTTGTTTTGATACATATTCCTTCATTTTGATCCTCATTCGCTTGTTATTATCAATATTTCCTTCGCTTCGATGAATATTTCCTTCATTTTGATGCCCATTCGCTTGATATGATCAACATTTCCTTCGTTTCTATACATATTCATTTATTTTGATCCTCATTCGCTTGTTATTATCAACATTTCCTTCGCTTCGATGCATATTTCCTTCATTTTGATGCTCATTCTCTTGTTATGATCAACATTTCCTTCGTTTCGATGCACAATTCCTTAATTTTGGTGCTCATTCGCTTGTTATGATCAACATTTCCTTCGTTTCGATGCATGTTTCCTTCATTTTGATGCTCATTTTCTCATTACGATCAACATTTCCTTCATTTTGATGCTCATTTGCTTGTTATGATCAACATTTTCTTCGTTTCGATGCATATTTCCTTCATTTTGATGCTCATTCGCTTGTTATGATCAACATTTACTTCATTTTGATGCATATTTCCTTCATTTTGATGCTCATTCGCTTGTTATGATCAACATTTTCTTTGTTTCGATGGATATTTCCTTCATTTTGATGCTCATTCGCTTGTTATGATCAATATTTCATTCAATTCGATGCAGGTTTCCTTCATTTTGATGCTCATTTTCTCATTACGATCAACATTTCCTTCATTTTGATGCATATTTCCTTCATTTTGATGCTTATTCGCTTGTTTTGATCAACATTTTCTTCGTTTCGATGCATTTTTCCTTCATTTTGATGCTCATTCGCTTGTTATGATCAACATTCCCTTCGTTTCGATGCAAATTCCTTCATTTTGATTCTCTTTCGCATGTTATGATCAATGTTTCCTTCGTTTCGAAGCATATTATCTTCATTTTGATTCTCATTCGCTTGTTATATGATTAACATTTCCTTCGTTTCGATGCATATTCCTTCATTTTGATGCTCGTTCACATGTTATGATCAATATTTCCTTCGTTTCGATGCATATTTCCTTCATTTTGATGCTCATTCGCTAGTTATGATCAACATTTCCTTCGTTTCGATGCATATTTCCTTCATTTTGATGCCCATTCGCTTTATATGATCAACATTTCTTTCGTTTTGATGCATATTCTTTCATTTTGATCCTCATTCGCATGTTATGATCAATATTTCCTTCGCTTCGATGCATATTTCCTTCATATTGATGCTCATTCGCTTTATATGATCAACATTTCCTTCGTTTTGATGCATTTTCCTTCATTTTGATGCTCATTCGCGTGTTATGATCAACATTTCCTATGTTTAGATGCATATTTCTTTCATTTTGATGCCCATTCGCTTGATATGATTAACATTTCATACGTTTCGATACATATTCCATCATTTTGATCCTCATTCGCTTGTTATTATCAACATTTCCTTCGCATCGATGCATATTTCCTTCATTTTGATGTTCATTCGCTTGTTATGATCAACATTTTCTTCGTTTCGATGCATATTTCCTTCATTTTGATGCTCATTCGCTTGTTATGATCAACATTTCCTTCGTTTCGATGCAGGTTTCCTTCATTTTGATGCTCATTTTCTCATTACGATCAACATTTCCTTCATTTTGATGCATATTTCCTTCGTTTTGATGCTCATTCGCTTGTTATGATCAATATTTTCTTTGTTTCGATGCATTTTTCCTTCATTTTGATGCTCATTCGCTTGTTATGATCAACATTCCCTTTGTTTCGTTGCGAATTCCTTCATTTTGATTCTCATTCGCATGTTATGATCAACGTTTCCTTCGTTTCGAAGCTTATTTCATTCATTTTGATTCTCATTATCTTGTTATATGATCAACATTTCCTTCGTTTCGATCCATGTTCCTTCATTTTGATGCTCATTCTCGTGTTATGATCAACATTTCCTTTGTTTTGATACATATTTCTTCCATTTTGATGCTCATTCGCTTGATATGATTAACATTTCATTCGTTTCGATACATATTCCATCATTTTGATCCTCATTCGCTTGTTATTATCAACATTTCCTTCGCTTTGATGCATATTTCCTTCATTTTGATGCTCATTCGCTTGTTATGATCAACATTTCCTTCGTTTCTACGCACATTTCCTTCATTTTGATGCTTATTCACTTGTTATGATCAAAATTTCCTTTGTATCGATGCATGTTTCCTTTATTTTGATGTTCATTCTCTCATTACGATCAACATTTCCTTTGTTTCGATGCATATTTCCTTCATTTTGATGCTCATTCGCTTGTTATGATCAACATTTTCTTCGTTTTCGATGCATATTTCCTTCATTTGATGCTCATTCGCTTGTTATGATCACCATTTCTTTCATTTCGATGCAAATTCCTTCATTTTAATTCTCATTCGCATGTTATGATCAACGTTTCTTTTGTTTCGAAGCATATTTCCTTCATTTTGATTCTCATTCTCTTATTATATGATCAACATTTCCTTCGTTTCGATGCATTTTCCTTCATTTTGATGCTCATTCGCGTGTTATGATCAACATTTCCTTCGTTTCGATGCATATTTCTTTCATTTTGATGCCCATTCGCTTGATATGATTAACATTTCATTCGTTTCGATACATATTCCATCATTTGATCCTCATTCGCTTGTTATTATCAACATTTCCTACGCTTTGATGCATATTTCCTTCATTTTGATGCTCATTCGCTTGTTATGATCAACATTTCCTTCGTTTCGATGCATAATTCCTTAATTTTGATGCTCATTCGCTTGTTATGATCAACATTTCCTTCGTTTCGATGCATATTTCCCTCATTTTGATGCTCATTTTCTCATTACGATCAACATTTCCTTCATTTTGATGCATATTTCCTTCATTTTGATGCTCATTCGCTTGTTATGATAAACATTTTCTTCGTTTCGATGCATATTTCCTTCATTTTGATGCTCATTCACTTGTTATGATCAACATTTCCTTCGTTTCGATGCAGGTTTCCTTCATTTTGATCCTCATTCGAATGTTATGATCAATATTTCCTTCGCTTCGATGCATATTTCCTTCATTTTGATGCTCATTCGCTTTATACGATTAACATTTCCTTCGTTTTGATACATTTTCCTTCATTTTGATGCTCATTCGCGTGTTATGATAAACATTTCCTATGTTTCGATGCATATTTCTTTCATTTTGATGCCCATTCGCTTGATATGATTAACATTTCATTCATTTCGATACATATTCCGTCATTTTGATCCTCATTCGCTTGTTATTATCAACAATTACTTCGCTTCGATGCATATTTCCTTTATTTTGATGCTCATTCTCTTGTTATGATAAACATTTCCTTCGTTTCGATGCACAATTCCTTAATTTTTATGCTCATTCGCTTGTTATGATCAACATTTCCTTCGTTTTGATGCATGTTTCCTTCATTTGATGCTCATTTTCTCATTACGATCAACATTTCCTTCATTTTGATGCATATTTCCTTCATTTTGATGCTCATTCGCTTGTTATGATCAACATTTTCTTTGTTTCGATGCATATTTCCTTCATTTTGATGCTCATTCGCTTGTTACGATCAACATTTCCTTCGTTTCGATGCATGTTTCCTTCATTTTGATGCTCATTTTCTCATTACGATCAACATTTCCTTCATTTTGATGCTCATTTGCTTGTTATGGTCAACATTTTCTTCGTTTCGATGCATATTTCCTTCATTTTGATGCTCATTCGCTTGTTATGATAAACATTTTCTTCGTTTCGATGCATGTTTCCTTCATTTTGATGCTCATTTGCTTGTTATGATCAACATTTTCTTCGTTTCGATGCATATTTCCTTCATTTTGATGCTCATTCGCTTTATATGATCAACATTTCCTTCGCTTCGATGCATATTCCTTCATTTTGATTCTCATTCGAATGTTATGATCAACATTTCCTTCGTTTCAATGCATATTTCCATCATTTTGATGCCTATTCGCTTCATATGATCAACATTTCCTTTGTTTTGATACATATTCCTTCATTTTGATCCTCATTCGCTTGTTATTATCAATATTTCCTTCGCTTCGATGAATATTTCCTTCATTTTGATGCCCATTCGCTTGATATGATCAACATTTCCTTCGTTTCTATACATATTCATTTATTTTGATCCTCATTCGCTTGTTATTATCAACATTTCCTTCGCTTCGATGCATATTTCCTTTATTTTGATGCTCATTCTCTTGTTATGATCAACATTTCCTTCGTTTCGATGCACAATTCCTTAATTTTGATGCTCATTCGCTTGTTATGATCAACATTTCCTTCATTTCGATGCATGTTTCCTTCATTTTGATGCTCATTTTCTCATTACGATCAACATTTCCTTCATTTTGATGCTCATTTGCTTGTTATGATCAACATTTTGTTCGTTTCGATGCATATTTCCTTCATTTTGATGCTCATTCGCTTGTTATGATCAACATTTACTTCATTTTGATGCATATTTCCTTCATTTTGATGCTCATTCGCTTGTTATGATCAACATTTTCTTTGTTTCGATGGATATTTCCTTCATTTTGATGCTCATTCGCTTGTTATGATCAATATTTCATTCAATTCGATGCAGGTTTCCTTCATTTTGATGCTCATTTTCTCATTACGATCAACATTTCCTTCATTTTGATGCATATTTCCTTCATTTTGATGCTTATTCGCTTGTTTTGATCAACATTTTCTTCGTTTCGATGCATTTTTCCTTCATTTTGATGCTCATTCGCTTGTTATGATCAACATTCCCTTCGTTTCGATGCAAATTCCTTCATTTTGATTCTCTTTCGCATGTTATGATCAATGTTTCTTTCGTTTCGAAGCATATTATCTTCATTTTGATTCTCATTCGCTTGTTATATGATCAACATTTCCTTCGTTTCGATGCATATTCCTTCATTTTGATGCTCGTTCACATGTTATGATCAATATTTCCTTCGTTTCGATGCATATTTCCTTCATTTTGATCCTCATTCGCTAGTTATGATCAACATTTCCTTCGTTTCGATGCATATTTCCTTCATTTTGATGCCCATTCGCTTTATATGATCAACATTTCTTTCGTTTTGATGCATATTCTTTCATTTTGATCCTCATTCGCATGTTATGTTCAATATTTCCTTCGCTTCGATGCATATTTCCTTCATATTGATGCTCATTCGCTTTATATGATCAACATTTCCTTCGTTTTGATGCATTTTCCTTCATTTTGATGCTCATTCGCGTTTTATGATCAACATTTCCTATGTTTAGATGCATATTTCTTTCATTTTGATGCCCATTCGCTTGATATGATTAACATTTCATACGTTTCGATACATATTCCGTCATTTTGATCCTCATTCGCTTGTTATTATCAACATTTCCTTCGCATCGATGCATATTTCCTTCATTTTGATGCTCATTCGCTTGTTATGATCAACATTTTCTTCGTTTCGATGCATATTTCCTTCATTTTGATGCTCATTCGCTTGTTATGATCAACATTTCCTTCGTTTCGATGCAGGTTTCCTTCATTTTGATGCTCATTTTCTCATTACGATCAACATTTCCTTCATTTTGATGCATATTTCCTTCATTTTGATGCTCATTCGCTTGTTATGATCAACATTTTCTTCGTTTCGATGCATTTTTCCTTCATTTTGATGCTCATTCGCTTGTTATGATAAACATTTTCTTCGTTTCGATGCATATTTCCTTCATTTTGATGCTCATTCACTTGTTATGATCAACATTTCCTTCGTTTCGATTCAGGTTTCCTTCATTTTGATCCTCATTCGAATGTTATGATCAATATTTCCTTCGCTTCGATGCATATTTCCTTCATTTTGATGCTCATTCGCTTTATACGATTAACATTTCCTTCGTTTTGATACATTTTCCTTCATTTTGATGCTCATTCGCGTGTTATGATAAACATTTCCTATGTTTCGATGCATATTTCTTTCATTTTGATGCCCATTCGCTTGATATGATTAACATTTCATTCATTTCGATACATATTCCGTCATTTTGATTCTCATTCGCTTGTTATTATCAACAATTACTTCGCTTCGATGCATATTTCCTTTATTTTGATGCTCATTCTCTTGTTATGATAAACATTTCCTTCGTTTCGATGCACAATTCCTTAATTTTGATGCTCATTCGCTTGTTATGATCAACATTTCCTTCGTTTTGATGCATGTTTCCTTCATTTGATGCTCATTTTCTCATTACGATCAACATTTCCTTCATTTTGATGCATATTTCCTTCATTTTGATGCTCATTCGCTTGTTATGATCAACATTTTCTTCGTTTCGATGCATATTTCCTTCATTTTGATGCTCATTCGCTTGTTACGATCAACATTTCCTTCGTTTCGATGCATGTTTCCTTCATTTTGATGCTCATTTTCTCATTACGATCAACATTTCCTTCATTTTGATGCTCATTTGCTTGTTATGGTCAACATTTTCTTCGTTTCGATGCATATTTCCTTCATTTTGATGCTCATTCGCTTGTTATGATAAACATTTTCTTCGTTTCGATGCATGTTTCCTTCATTTTGATGCTCATTTGCTTGTTATGATCAACATTTTCTTCGTTTCGATGCATATTTCCTTCATTTTGATGCTCATTCGCTTGTTATGTTCAACATTTTCTTCGTTTCGATGCATATTTCCTTCATTTTGATGCTCATTCGCTTGTTATGATCAACATTCCCTTCTTTTCGATGCAAATTCCATCATTTTGATTCTCTTTCGCATGTTATGATCAACGTTTCCTTCGTCTCGAAGCATATTATCTTCATTTTTATTCTCATTCGTTTGTTATATGATCAACATTTCTTTCATTTCGATGCATATGCCTTCATTTTGATGCTCGTTCACATGTTATGATCAATATTTCCTTTGTTTCGATGCATATTTCCTTCATTTTGATGCCCATTCGCCTTATGTGATCAACATTTCCTTCGTTTCGATGCATATTCTTTCATTTTGATCCTCATTCGCATGTTATGATCAATATTTCCTTCGCTTCGATGCATATTTCCTTCATTTTGATGTTCATTCGCTTTATATGATCAACATTTCCTTCGCTTCGATGCATATTCCTTCATTTTGATTCTCATTCGAATGTTATGATCAACATTTCCTTCGTTTCAATGCATATTTCCATCATTTTGATGCCCATTCGCTTCATATGATCAACATTTCCTTTGTTTTGATACATATTCCTTCATTTTGATCCTCATTCGCTTGTTATTATCAATATTTCCTTCGCTTCGATGAATATTTCCTTCATTTTGATGCCCATTCGCTTGATATGATCAACATTTCCTTCGTTTCTATACATATTCATTTATTTTGATCCTCATTCGCTTGTTATTATCAACATTTCCTTCGCTTCGATGCATATTTCCTTCATTTTGATGCTCATTCTCTTGTTATGATCAATATTTCCTTCGTTTCGAAGCACAATTCCTTAATTTTGATGCTCATTCGCTTGTTATGATCAACATTTCCTTCGTTTCGATGTATGTTTCCTTCATTTTGATGCTCATTTTCTCATTACGATCAACATTTCCTTCATTTTGATGCTCATTTGCTTGTTATGATCAACATTTTCTTCGTTTCGATGCATATTTCCTTCATTTTGATGCTCATTCGCTTGTTATGATCAACATTTACTTCATTTTGATGCATATTTCCTTCATTTTGATGCTCATTCGCTTGTTATGATCAACATTTTCTTTGTTTCGATGGATATTTCCTTCATTTTGATGCTTATTCGCTTGTTATGATCAATATTTCATTCAATTCGATGCAGGTTTCCTTCATTTTGATGCTCATTTTCTCATTACGATCAATATTTCCTTCATTTTGATGCATATTTCCTTCATTTTGATGCTTATTCGCTTGTTTTGATCAACATTTTCTTCGTTTCGATGTATTTTTCCTTCATTTTGATGCTCATTCGCTTGTTATGATCAACATTCCCTTCGTTTCGATGCAAATTCCTTCATTTTGATTCTCTTTTGCATGTTATGATCAATGTTTCCTTCGTTTCGAAGCATATTATCTTCATTTTGATTCTCATTCGCTTGTTATATGATCAACATTTCCTTCGTTTCGATGCATATTCCTTCATTTTGATGCTCGTTCACATGTTATGATCAATATTTCCTTCGTTTAGATGCATATTTCCTTCATTTTGATGCTCATTCGCTAGTTATGATCAACATTTCCTTCGTTTCGATGCATATTTCCTTCATTTTGATGCCCATTGGCTTTATATGATCAACATTTCTTTCGTTTTGATGCATATTCTTTCATTTTGATCCTCATTCGCATGTTATGTTCAATATTTCCTTCGCTTCGATGCATATTTCCTTCATATTGATGCTCATTCGCTTTATATGATCAACATTTCCTTCGTTTTGATGCATTTTCCTTCATTTTGATGCTCATTCGCGTGTTATGATCAACATTTCCTATGTTTAGATGCATATTTCTTTCATTTTGATGCCATTCGCTTGATATGATTAACATTTCATACGTTTCGATACATATTCCGTCATTTTGATCCTCATTCGCTTGTTATTATCAACATTTCCTTCGCATCGATGCATATTTCCTTCATTTTGATGCTCATTCGCTTGTTATGATCAACATTTTCTTCGTTTCGATGCATATTTCCTTCATTTTGATGCTCATTCGCTTGTTATGATCAACATTTCCTTCGTTTCGATGCAGGTTTCCTTCATTTTGATGCTCATTTTCTCATTACGATCAACATTTCCTTCATTTTGATGCATATTTCCTTCGTTTTGATCCTCATTCGCATGTTATGATCAACATTTTCTTCGTTTCGATGCATTTTTCCTTCATTTTGATGCTCATTCGCTTGTTATGATCAACATTCCCTTCGTTTCGTTGCGAATTCCTTCATTTTGATTCTCATTCGCATGTTATGATCAACGTTTCCTTCGTTTCGAAGCTTATTTCAATCATTTTGATTCTCATTATCTTGTTATATGATCAACATTTCCTTCGTTTCGATCCATGTTCCTTCATTTTGATGCTCATTCGCATGTTATGATCAACATTTCCTTTGTTTTGATACATATTTCTTCCATTTTGATGCTCGTTCGCTTGATATGATTAACATTTCATTCGTTTCGATACATATTCCGTCATTTTGATCCTCATTCGCTTGTTATTATCAACATTTCCTTCGCTTCGATGCATATTTCCTTCATTTTGATGCTCATTCGCTTGTTATGATCAACATTTCCTTCGTTTCTACGCACATTTCCTTCATTTTGATGCTTATTCACTTGTTATGATCAAAATTTCCTTTGTATCGATGCATGTTTCCTTTATTTTGATATTCATTCTCTCATTACGATCAACATTTCCTTTGTTTCTATGCATATTTCGTTCATTTTGATGCTCATTCGCTTGTTATGATCAACATTTTCTTCGTTTTCGATGCATATTTCCTTCATTTGATGCTCATTCGCTTGTTATGATCACCATTTCTTTCATTTCGATGTAAATTCCTTCATTTTAATTCTCATTCGCATGTTATGATCAACGTTTCTTTTGTTTCGAAGCATATTTCCTTCATTTTGATTCTCATTCTCTTATTATATGATCAACATTTCCTTCGTTTCGATGCATTTTCCTTCATTTTGATGCTCATTCGCGTGTTATGATCAACATTTCATTCGTTTCGATGCATATTTCTTTCATTTTGATGCCCATTCGCTTGATATGATTAACATTTCATTCGTTTCGATACATATTCCATCATTTGATCCTCATTCGCTTGTTATTATCAACATTTCCTACACTTTGATGCATATTTCCTTCATTTTGATGCTCATTCGCTTGTTATGATCAACATTTCCTTCGTTTCGATGCATAATTCCTTAATTTTGATGCTCATTCGCTTGTTATGATCAACATTTCCTTCGTTTCGATGCATGCTTCCCTCATTTTGATGCTCATTTTCTCATTACGATCAACATTTCCTTCATTTTGATGCATATTTCCTTCATTTTGATGCTCATTCGCTTGTTATGATAAACATTTTCTTCGTTTCGATGCATATTTCCTTCATTTTGATGCTCATTCACTTGTTATGATCAACATTTCCTTCGTTTCGATGCAGGTTTCCTTCATTTTGATCCTCATTCGAATGTTATGATCAATATTTCCTTCGCTTCGATGCATATTTCCTTCATTTTGATGCTCATTCGCTTTATACGATTAACATTTCCTTCGTTTTGATACATTTTCCTTCATTTTGATGCTCATTCGCGTGTTATGATAAACATTTCCTATGTTTCGATGCATATTTCTTTCATTTTGATGCCCATTCGCTTGATATGATTAACATTTCATTCATTTCGATACATATTCCGTCATTTTGATCCTCATTCGCTTGTTATTATCAACAATTACTTCGCTTCGATGCATATTTCCTTTATTTTGATGCTCATTCTCTTGTTATGATAAACATTTCCTTCGTTTCGATGCACAATTCCTTAATTTTTATGCTCATTCGCTTGTTATGATCAACATTTCCTTCGTTTTGATGCATGTTTCCTTCATTTGATGCTCATTTTCTCATTACGATCAACATTTCCTTCATTTTGATGCATATTTCCTTCATTTTGATGCTCATTCGCTTGTTATGATCAACATTTTCTTTGTTTCGATGCATATTTCCTTCATTTTGATGCTCATTCGCTTGTTACGATCAACATTTCCTTCGTTTCGATGCATGTTTCCTTCATTTTGATGCTCATTTTCTCATTACGATCAACATTTCCTTCATTTTGATGCTCATTTGCTTGTTATGGTCAACATTTTCTTCGTTTCGACGCATATTTCCTTCATTTTGATGCTCATTCGCTCGTTATGATCAACATTTTCTTCGTTTCGATGCATGTTTCCTTCATTTTGATGCTCATTTGCTTGTTATGATCAACATTTTCTTCGTTTCGATGCATATTTCCTTCATTTTGATGCTCATTCGCTTGTTATGTTCAACATTTTCTTCGTTTCGATGCATATTTCCTTCATTTTGATGCTCATTCGCTTGTTATGATTTACATTCCCTTCTTTTCGATGCAAATTCCATCATTTTGATTCTCTTTCGCATGTAATGATCAACGTTTCCTTCGTCTCGAAGCATATTATCTTCATTTTTATTCTCATTCGTTTGTTATATGATCAACATTTCTTTCATTTCGATGCATATGCCTTCATTTTGATGCTCGTTCACATGTTATGATCAATATTTCCTTCGTTTCGATGCATATTTCCTTCATTTTGATGCCCATTCGCCTTATGTGATCAAGATTTCCTTCGTTTCGATGCATATTCTTTCATTTTGATCCTCATTCGCATGTTATGATCAATATTTCCTTCGCTTCGATGCATATTTCCTTCATTTTGATGCTCATTCGCTTTATATGATCAACATTTCCTTCGCTTCGATGCATATTCCTTCATTTTGATTCTCATTCGAATGTTATGATCAACATTTCCTTCGTTTCAATGCATATTTCCATCATTTTGATGCCCATTCGCTTCATATGATCAACATTTCCTTTGTTTTGATACATATTCCTTCATTTTGATCCTCATTCGCTTGTTATTATCAATATTTCCTTCGCTTCGATGAATATTTCCTTCATTTTGATGCCCATTCGCTTGATATGATCAACATTTCCTTCGTTTCTATACATATTCATTTATTTTGATCCTCATTCGCTTGTTATTATCAACATTTCCTTCGCTTCGATGCATATTTCCTTCATTTTGATGCTCATTCTCTTGTTATGATCAACATTTCCTTCGTTTCGATGCATAATTCCTTAATTTTGATGCTCATTCGCTTGTTATGATCAACATTTCCTTCGTTTCGATGCATGTTTCCTTCATTTTGATGCTCATTTTCTCATTACGATCAACATTTCCTTCATTTTGATGCTCATTTGCTTGTTATGATCAACATTTTCTTCGTTTCGATGCATATTTCCTTCATTTTGATGCTCATTCGCTTGTTATGATCAACATTTACTTCATTTTGATGCATATTTCCTTCATTTTGATACTCATTCGCTTGTTATGATCAATATTTTCTTTGTTTCGATGGATATTTCCTTCATTTTGATGCTCATTCGCTTGTTATGATCAATATTTCATTCAATTCGATGCAGGTTTCCTTCATTTTGATGCTCATTTTCTCATTACGATCAACATTTCCTTCATTTTGATGCATATTTCCTTCATTTTGATGCTTATTCGCTTGTTTTGATCAACATTTTCTTCGTTTCGATGCATTTTTCCTTCATTTTGATGCTCATTCGCTTGTTATGATCAACATTCCCTTCGTTTCGATGCAAATTCCTTCATTTTGATTCTCTTTCGCATGTTATGATCAATGTTTCCTTCGTTTCGAAGCATATTATCTTCATTTTGATTCTCTTTCGCTTGTTATATGATCAACATTTCCTTCGTTTCGATGCATATTCCTTCATTTTGATGCTCGTTCACATGTTATGATCAATATTTCCTTCGTTTCGATGCATATTTCCTTCATTTTGATGCTCATTCGCTAGTTATGATCAACATTTCCTTCGTTTCGATGCATATTTCCTTCATTTTGATGCCCATTGGCTTTATATGATCAACATTTCTTTCGTTTTGATGCATATTCTTTCATTTTGATCCTCATTCGCATGTTATGATCAATATTTCCTTCGCTTCGATGCATATTTCCTTCATATTGATGCTCATTCGCTTTATATGATCAACATTTCCTTCGTTTTGATGCATTTTCCTTCATTTTGATGCTTATTCGCGTGTTATGATCAACATTTCCTATGTTTAGATGCATATTTCTTTCATTTTGATGCCCATTCGCTTGATATGATTAACATTTCATACGTTTCGATACATATTCCGTCATTTTGATCCTCATTCGCTTGTTATTATCAACATTTCCTTCGCATCGATGCATATTTCCTTCATTTTGATGCTCATTCGCTTGTTATGATCAACATTTTCTTCGTTTCGATGCATATTTCCTTCATTTTGATGCTCATTCGCTTGTTATGATCAACATTTCCTTCGTTTCGATGCAGGTTTCCTTCATTTTGATGCTCATTTTCTCATTACGATCAACATTTCCTTCATTTTGATGCATATTTCCTTCGTTTTGATGCTCATTCGCTTGTTATGATCAACATTTTCTTCGTTTCGATGCATTTTTCCTTCATTTTGATGCTCATTCGCTTGTTATGATCAACATTCCCTTCGTTTCGTTGCGAATTCCTTCATTTTGATTCTCATTCGCATGTTATGATCAACGTTTCCTTCGTTTCGAAGCTTATTTCATTCATTTTGATTCTCATTATCTTGTTATATGATCAACATTTCCTTCGTTTCGATCCATGTTCCTTCATTTTGATGCTCATTCGCGTGTTATGATCAACATTTCCTTTGTTTTGATACATATTTCTTCCATTTTGATGCTCATTCGCTTGATATGATTAACATTTCATTCGTTTCGATACATATTCCGTCATTTTGATCCTCATTCGCTTGTTATTATCAACATTTCCTTCGCTTCGATGCATATTTCCTTCATTTTGATGCTCATTCGCTTGTTATGATCAACATTTCCTTCGTTTCTACGCACATTTCCTTCATTTTGATGCTTATTCACTTGTTATGATCAAAATTTCCTTTGTATCGATGCATGTTTCCTTTATTTTGATGTTCATTCTCTCATTACGATCAACATTTCCTTTGTTTCGATGCATATTTCGTTCATTTTGATGCTCATTCGCTTGTTATGATCAACATTTTCTTCGTTTTCGATGCATATTTCCTTCATTTGATGCTCATTCGCTTGTTATGATCACCATTTCTTTTATTTCGATGCAAATTCCTTCATTTTAATTCTCATTCGCATGTTATGATCAATGTTTCTTTTGTTTCGAAGCATATTTCCTTCATTTTGATTCTCATTCTCTTATTATATGATCAACATTTCCTTCGTTTCGATGCATTTTCCTTCATTTTGATGCTCATTCGCGTGTTATGATCAACATTTCCTTCGTTTCGATGCATATTTCTTTCATTTTGATGCCCATTCGCTTGATATGATTAACATTTCATTCGTTTCGATACATATTCCATCATTTGATCCTCATTCGCTTGTTATTATCAACATTTCCTACGCTTTGATGCATATTTCCTTCATTTTGATGCTCATTCGCTTGTTATGATCAACATTTCCTTCGTTACGATGCATAATTCCTTAATTTTGATGCTCATTCGCTTGTTATGATCAACATTTCCTTCGTTTCGATGCATGTTTCCCTCATTTTGATGCTCATTTTCTCATTACGATCAACATTTCCTTCATTTTGATGCATATTTCCTTCATTTTGATGCTCATTCGCTTGTTATGATAAACATTTTCTTCGTTTCGATGCATATTTCCTTCATTTTGATGCTCATTCACTTGTTATGATCAACATTTCCTTCGTTTCGATTCAGGTTTCCTTCATTTTGATCCTCATTCGAATGTTATGATCAATATTTCCTTCGCTTCGATGCATATTTCCTTCATTTTGATGCTCATTCGCTTTATACGATTAACATTTCCTTCGTTTTGATACATTTTCCTTCATTTTGATGCTCATTCGCGTGTTATGATAAACATTTCCTATGTTTCGATGCATATTTCTTTCATTTTGATGCCCATTCGCTTGATATGATTAACATTTCATTCATTTCGATACATATTCCGTCATTTTGATTCTCATTCGATTGTTATTATCAACAATTACTTCGCTTCGATGCATATTTCCTTTATTTTGATGCTCATTCTCTTGTTATGATAAACATTTCCTTCGTTTCGATGCACAATTCCTTAATTTTGATGCTCATTCGCTTGTTATGATCAACATTTCCTTCGTTTTGATGCATGTTTCCTTCATTTGATGCTCATTTTCTCATTACGATCAACGTTTCCTTCATTTTGATGCATATTTCCTTCATTTTGATGCTCATTCGCTTGTTATGATCAACATTTTCTTCGTTTCGATGCATATTTCCTTCATTTTGATGCTCATTCGCTTGTTACGATCAACATTTCCTTCGTTTCGATGCATGTTTCCTTCATTTTGATGCTCATTTTCTCATTACGATCAACATTTCCTTCATTTTGATGCTCATTTGCTTGTTATGGTCAACATTTTCTTCGTTTCGATGCATATTTCCTTCATTTTGATGCTCATTCGCTTGTTATGATCAACATTTTCTTCGTTTCGATGCATGTTTCCTTCATTTTGATGCTCATTTGCTTGTTATGATCAACATTTTCTTCGTTTCGATGCATATTTCCTTCATTTTGATGCTCATTCGCTTGTTATGTTCAACATTTTCTTCGTTTCGATGCATATTTCCTTCATTTTGATGCTCATTCGCTTGTTATGATCAACATTCCCTTCTTTTCGATGCAAATTCCATCATTTTGATTCTCTTTCGCATGTTATGATCAACGTTTCCTTCGTCTCGAAGCATATTATCTTCATTTTTATTCTCATTCGTTTGTTATATGATCAACATTTCTTTCATTTCGATGCATATGCCTTCATTTTGATGCTCGTTCACATGTTATGATCAACATTTCCTTTGTTTCGATGCATATTTCCTTCATTTTGATGCCCATTCGCCTTATGTGATCAACATTTCCTTCGTTTCGATGCATATTCTTTCATTTTGATCCTCATTCGCATGTTATGATCAATATTTCCTTCGCTTCGATGCATATTTCCTTCATTTTGATGCTCATTCGCTTTATATGATCAACATTTCCTTCGCTTCGATGCATATTCCTTCATTTTGATTCTCATTCGAATGTTATGATCAACATTTCCTTCGTTTCAATGCATATTTCCATCATTTTGATGCCCATTCGCTTCATATGATCAACATTTCCTTTGTTTTGATACATATTCCTTCATTTTGATCCTCAATCGCTTGTTATTATCAATATTTCCTTCGCTTCGATGAATATTTCCTTCATTTTGATGCCCATTCGCTTGATATGATCAACATTTCCTTCGTTTCTATATATATTCATTTATTTTGATCCTCATTCGCTTGTTATTATCAACATTTCCTTCGCTTCGATGCATATTTCCTTCATTTTGATGCTCAATCTCTTGTTATGATCAACATTTCCTTCGTTTTGATGCACAATTCCTCAATTTTGATGCTCATTCGCTTGTTATGATCAACATTTCCTTCGTTTCGATGCATGTTTCCTTCATTTTGATGCTCATTTTCTCATTACTATCAACATTTCCTTCATTTTGATGCTCATTTGCTTGTTATGATCAACATTTTCTTCGTTTCGATGCATATTTCCTTCATTTTGATGCTCATTCGCTTGTTATGATCAACATTTACTTCATTTTGATGCATATTTCCTTCATTTTGATGCTCATTCGCTTGTTATGATCAACATTTTCTTTGTTTCGATGGATATTTCCTTCATTTTGATGCTCATTCGCTTGTTATGATCAATATTTCATTCAATTCGATGCAGGTTTCCTTCATTTTGATGCTCATTTTCTCATTACGATCAACATTTCCTTCATTTTGATGCATATTTCCTTCATTTTGATGCTTATTCGCTTGTTTTGATCAACATTTTCTTCGTTTCGATGCATTTTTCCTTCATTTTGATGCTCATTCGCTTGTTATGATCAACATTCCCTTCGTTTCGATGCAAATTCCTTCATTTTGATTCTCTTTCGCATGTTATGATCAATGTTTCCTTCGTTTCGAAGCATATTATCTTCATTTTGATTCTCATTCGCTTGTTATATGATCAACATTGCCTTCGTTTTGATGCATATTCCTTCATTTTGATGCTCGTTCACATGTTATGATCAATATTTCCTTCGTTTCGATGCATATTTCCTTCATTTTGATGCTCATTCGCTAGTTATGATCAACATTTCCTTCGTTTCGATGCATATTTCCTTCATTTTGATGCCCATTCGCTTTATATGATCAACATTTCTTTCGTTTTGATGCATATTCTTTCATTTTGATCCTCATTCGCATGTTATGTTCAATATTTCCTTCGCTTCGATGCATATTTCCTTCATATTGATGCTCATTCGCTTTATATGATCAACATTTCCTTCGTTTTGATGCATTTTCCTTCATTTTGATGCTCATTCGCGTGTTATGATCAACATTTCCTATGTTTAGATGCATATTTCTTTCATTTTGATGCCCATTCGCTTGATATGATTAACATTTCATACGTTTCGATACATATTCCGTCATTTTGATCCTCATTCGCTTGTTATTATCAACATTTCCTTCGCATCGATGCATATTTCTTCATTTTGATGCTCATTCGCTTGTTATGATCAACATTTTCTTCGTTTCGATGCATATTTCCTTCATTTTGATGCTCATTCGCTTGTTATGATCAACATTTCCTTCGTTTCGATGCAGGTTTCCTTCATTTTGATGCTCATTTTCTCATTACGATCAACATTTCCTTCATTTTGATGCATATTTCCTTCATTTTGATGCTCATTCGCTTGTTATGATCAACATTTTCTTCGTTTCGATGCATTTTTCCTTCATTTTGATGCTCATTCGCTTGTTATGATAAACATTTTCTTCGTTTCGATGCATATTTCCTTCATTTTGATGCTCATTCACTTGTTATGATCAACATTTCCTTCGTTTCGATTCAGGTTTCCTTCATTTTGATCCTCATTCAAATGTTATGATCAATATTTCCTTCGCTTCGATGCATATTTCCTTCATTTTGATACTCATTCGCTTTATACGATTAACATTTCCTTCGTTTTGATATATTTTCCTTCATTTTGATGCTCATTCGCGTGTTATGATAAACATTTCCTATGTTTCGATGCATATTTCTTTCATTTTGATGCCCATTCGCTTGATATGATTAACATTTCATTCATTTCGATACATATTCCGTCATTTTGATTCTCATTCGCTTGTTATTATCAACAATTACTTCGCTTCGATGCATATTTCTTTTATTTTGATGCTCATTCTCTTGTTATGATAAACATTTCCTTCGTTTCGATGCACAATTCCTTAATTTTGATGCTCATTCGCTTGTTATGATCAACATTTC